>JADRCC010162248.1:0-13051 GCA_019843855.1 Hylomyscus alleni
AAAAAAAAAAAAAAAAGCAAAAAACAAAAAATAGAACAAAACAAACAAACAAACAACCCACGAATTACAACAATAGATTTGAGCCATGTGAAGTTACAGCTTCCCAGCAAAGACACTTAAACTCAAATCTTATTCATTTGCTCTTTGCGTAAGCTTTCCTAAATAACCAAAGGGAACTTTAATTCCTGTGAAATATATCATAAGATACTTCTGCAAGTTTAAGTCCCACAGTAAAACCCTTCCACCATGAACAGCAATAATTTTTCTCCAGTGCTTCATGTCCAGTCCAAGCCCAGGCCCAGTGCACAGCTGAATGGTGCTCCATGAATATTTTCTGGATGCCAGTCACTACTGTAAGGACATTACAGAATGAGTGTATTATTTTCATCATTGTGATATTTTTGTGGCAAGTGCTATTAACATCATTTCCATTTTACAAATCAGGAAAGAGAGAAATCCAGTACCTTATCCAAACTCCTAAAAACCACTGAATGGCAGAGCTGGAGGTTCAGACTCAGGCCACCTTTACCATTTAAAAGCAAATAAATATTCCAGCCGTAAATAACTCGTGCATGCCATAGAAAAAGATGAAGGCTTCTTAACCTTTATGGGCTTACACTTTCCATGAGGAGAAGGTGAAGTGTTCTCATAGCTATTCTTGACCTTTCAAAAGTTTAGAACCAGAAGAAAGGTCGTAATATTTTGAAAAAAGGAGTGCCCTTTCATTTAAATGTCTCAGAGGTCTGAGGAGTGGGAAACAAACATTCAGCCTGATTGTGTCTAATCAGGCTGGCCCATCACTGCATTTTTTTTTACTAGGTACCTCAATGAAGCTTGAACAGCTAGCCACTTTTCCTCAGCTAGGTTAGCAACCACTGCAAACCCATTTGGCTCTTAGTAAGGTTAGCCACTGGCAAGGGACACTTGGACCCTCAGTTTCCCTATGAGCTCAGTGTGAGCATTCCCAACTTAGTTCTCAGATTTCAGGTCTGGAATAAAGCTATTCTCACATCCTCTCTCTGCATATGAGCCATTTGCAGGTTGCTAACCACTCTTGACAGCCAAGTGTGGGGGATGGCTTGGGCTAGAATTAAACGGGAGAGCAAACTGGAATTTCAGTTATGTGGGGAGCATTTCGGTTCTCGGGAATGACATCATGGGATCGCTCCCATTGGCGAAGGAGCCCAGAGATGTGCAATTCTGTTTTATGGCCATCACCTTCTGAATGGCACAGTCACAGCTATGCTCGTGACACTGAGCAGGCCTTATACTGCCCCCTTCAGTCCAAGCCACCCCATGACAGAGATCTTCAGTTTAGAAAAACAGAAGGAAATACTGTACCATCACAACAGAACAAAAGGCTGTGTGAGTCACAGGCTAGACATGGGGTCACTTATTGGATTTACTGTCTGGTGTAGTCCTTCGCATGGTTGGTGTTTCTACCATTTACTGTTTGGGGGTTGTCCTCACTAATGTTCCTTTAGCAGCGCTTTTCATCCATTCAGTTATTTGTAGAATAGGTATTATGTACCAGCTGCCAAACTAAGCCCTGGATATAGATCAGTGAACAAACCAAACATCTTGCAGCCCCCTTGGAACTTTGTCTAACAGACTATAAGAAGGCAGCGTTGATGATAGCAAATATGTACATGCAAATGTACATGTAAGAGTAACCATGAGGAGCTACCCCAGTACTTTCTCAACCTAAGGACAGTTCCCCTAAAGATCCTGTCCAGCTCCACATTGTTTGGAATAATCCAATTTTTACCTTATGTGTGTATTACAATGCAATTACATATGTATTTCCTAGAGTACCTGTAACAAATGGCCTCATATTTGGTGGTTTACATGACAGGAATTGATTCTGTTGTCACACTTCTGAGAGCCAGAAGTCCCAAATAAGTTTTGCTGGCCCCAAAACAACCAGCCAACAGATCTGTGCTCCCCCTGATTCTCAAGGAAATAATCTGGTTCTTGGCTTTTCTAGTCTCTTGGGCTGCCTGTGTTCTTACATTTGTAGCTTCCCCATTCTAGTCTTCTCTGTGGTGATACTACCTTCTTTCCTATGCCAAATCTCCCTCTACTTCCACAGTAATGGGATACTTAATGACTGTAGTTTGTATCCACTAAGATAATATGGTACACTCTCAATATTACTTTTCTCAAGATCTTGAACATTTATAGTTTTCTAAGAGGGTATGTTTTCTATTCTTATCTATTCTTCTCTGTTGCATGTAAATATCACAAACCCAGAAACGCCTTCCCCAGCTAAGGATTGAGACCACTCTTCTACCATCTATGGCAACATTGGTTTTTCCATTCTCAGGCAGCATGTATGCATTCTTTTCCACCATACCCTGGGAAAGTTCTCTCTTTCCTTCCCAGTTTGAGTCCTCGACTAATTTTGCTTCTTGTAATGGGTACCATGCAACATAACCATAACTCTCCTATTCTTCGACTCTATGGTCCCAATGTAATATGGCATATGTATATGAAAAGATGAAGCCATTGTTTCACTGAAAAGTCCAATGCTTTAGGTATTTGGGGTCTTTTGTCCTTCCTAGGTACAGGGTAAAGGAAGAAGGATAGCATGTGGAAAACACAAGTTGATACTTAAGGGTGTAGCACTGATTCATAATCAAACACTGACTGATGTAGAGGAGAGGAAACAAAACAAAACAGCCAAAGTGCTGTGAGAGACAGCAGGGAGAACTGCTTTCAGCAGTGTTAGGAATGACCTGTTTAAAGAATAACTTGTAGGCTATGATTAAGGATGTAAACACATAATTCATTACTGGAGTATGTGGAAAGATTGAATGACATTAGAAATAAGAAAGCCCATGTTCCCAAGACTTTTTTCCATGTAACTAAAAGAAAATCGGGATGACGTAGACACAGTCTGTGAGCTAAAATAAGGCAGAAACACTGATCGTGATCCAACCACCAGACCCTTACCAGCTGTACACAAAAGCTTTCGTTTTGTTTTAGGTATAATAAGAATCTCAATTCAGTACACCAACTCTGAAGTCCCAGATGTGCTAAGAACTTCTGATAGGTCCTGGAGCTGTTCACTACAAAATGAATTCCATTAGGTTTTATCTCTATTTAATTTTTTCCTTCATAAAAATCCTTCTTATGCATCATTAGATCACTTGACTAGAAGCTAGTTTCTGATAACTGCAGTGTAACTCTAATTTTTGTTGTTACCAATAATGGAAATTACAATTTTTTTTATACTTAACTAGTATCTTCAGTGTTTTTGAAGGGACTGATTAATTTTTTTAAGGTTTTTTTTTATTATTTATTTATTTATTTATTTTACACTCCAGATTTTATTTTCCCCCACCCTGGTCCACCCTCTAACTGTTCCACATCCCACACTCTTCCCCATCCCCTGTCTCCACAAAGATGTCCCCACCACCTATCACCTACCCAGCCAGACCTCTAAACTACCTGGGGCCTCCAGTCTCTCGAGGGTTAGGTCCATCTTCTCTGACTGAACCCAGACCCAGCAGTCCTCTGCTGTATATGTGTTAGAGAACCTTTTCTTAAAGGTTCTTAAAGTCTCTTGGGGGCTGGCGAGATGGCTCAGCTGGTAAGAGCACTGACTACTCATCCGAAGGTCCTGAGTTCAAATCCCAGCAACCACATGGTGGCTCACAACCACCCGTAATGAGATCTGATGCCCTCTTCCAGTGTGTCTGAAGTCAGCTACAGTGTATTTATGTATAATAGTAAATAAATCTTAAAAAAAAAGTCTCTTGGAAGTTTAAGAATATTCCAGCCACAGTAAAATCATTTATCTTCTGACTCTGATTTACTGCCCATAAAGCACAAGTAGCAATACCTTTCCAGCAAAAGTAATCTTCAGGTTAAGTGCGAGACGTTATGCTGGATAACTTTGATATACCCAATGACTGCTCCTGTCTTAGAATTTTGTCCTTATGAGGAGTTAACTTCTAGCCCAGTTTAAATCCTTCATTATTCATTCTATCTGATAGGAAACAGTAAAAATGCCTCATCAAAAGCAGTTGGATACTAGTTATTGTTAAGGTTATCAGAAAGTCACTAGAATGTCCAGTGCCTTTACACCTTCAGAAGCAATGTAACAATAGTGCCCTATGTTTCTCTGCTGATGACAATCAGAATTAAAAAAAAAAATGCTACGCATTGAAAAGATATGCCGTAATTCCTCCCCAAAGACAGCATCCCAGCTGTTATTAAATTATTCAGGAGCCTTCTCATCCAAATACCAGATAAGTTTGTCTGTGTTTCCTATCATGACAAAGTCTTGATTTGTAGATGCAAGTATTGTAAATGCAATAATGATCCTTATTATTACATAAGATCAATGTACAAGAAACATATAGTTCACCTCAAAGAAATATAGTCTTGCTCTTCCAATTCTGCCTGCACAAGTTTGTCATCATCCATTCATCAACTCTCACCTCTTTAATCATTCATAAGTGATTTAAGCACTCACGGACTATCAGAGTGGTAAGGTTAATAGTGTGTTGTACATCACAAGGGATAGCATAACCATAGCATGAAGTCGGATTGGAAGGATTTACAATGAAGCCCTGTAAATCTTGTTTGGGAGTTTGCACTTACCAATTAAAGTAGAAAATTTGACCCAAAATGACTTTATTTATACTTAGATTATTCTGGCAAGAATTTTATGAAGAAAGCATGGAATTCATACTAGGAAATTCTTAAGATTTTAAAAAGATCAAAATCTTAAGCAGTGCGAGAATATAGATTAAAACCTGTAGAGGGAAAATCTGAATAGGATGAAAAGAAAAGATCTGAAAATTATTTTGGAGGTCATGACACCAAGAATAAGACTAGTAGTTGATTGGATATGATAAACAAAAGATAGGAACTGGCCAATGAAGGGTTTCCCCAAATCTATATTTTGTCTTGTTGTTGTTGTTGTTGTTGGTGGTGGTGGTGGTGGTGGTGGTGATGGCGGCGGTGGTGGCAGTGAAAGGAAGAAGACAAGGAACTGGCTACTCAGCTGTGCGTAGTATCTGTAGACTAATTTATGTGAAATGATATGGTGATAAAGTAGTAATTTAACATTAGCTTTTTTAAGAGCAAAATGAAATATTGATTGAGTTCCACCAAACTAACAGCAATTGAATGTAAAATTCTTTATTATTACTACTATTTTTATTATATATTATTATTCTGTTTTTACAATTTTGACTATGAACGCCTTCAGTGAATTGCATTTATCATAATAAGGAGCTCTTACCCTTCAAATCCTTTATATTTTGAACTGGATAATTATTTGTTGGAAATGCTATTCTACATAATGGAGGATGTTCACCCCGGTGGCATAACACCCCAGCCCTCTAGACATGCTAATTAGAAAGTGGCTTCCGATGATGAAGCATTGGCTCAGTATGTAAAGTAGATGCTGCACAACCAGGATCTGGGTTCAAATCCCCATACAAAAGCTTGGTACAACCCTGGGAATTGATATGCCTAACACTGAGAAGATGGAAATAGAAGGATCTTGTGTCTCCTCAGCCAGCCAGCCTAGCCAGTTGGTAAGTTCTATGTGTGGTGAGACACCCTATCTCAAAAAAGTATTATGGAAAATGATGGGAGAAGGCACCCAACATCCACTCCATAATCACACCACACACACACACACACACACACACACACATACACACACACACACACAAAGCACTGACATCCTACCCCATTCACACACACAAATAAGAAGTGTTTTCAGACCTGCCCACTTTGAGAGGCAAGAAGTATGCCTGGTTGAGAACCATAATCTTCAACTAAATCAGCAAGTTAAAAAAAAAACAAAAAAAAACTGATACAAACCAAAGAGCAAACTGGCTCATGAAGATCTCATTGCACAGATTATCTATCATATGATATACGAGAAGAGAATCCATAAAGGCACATAAGTCATAGCTCACAATGATTATATTGGCCATCCGCTTCATCTCTACAGGAAAATAATTTCGTGAGAATATCACCTTAAAGTTCTTAATAAGACTTTCAAAAAGAATTGTTAGCTTCGCCCTGTGTGCCTGATGCTGGGGAAAGGAACAGTTCAAAGAAAACCCAGCCTGCTACCCAAAAGGAGCTTGTTGTACCTGAGAGTCCTAGATGCATCTAGTTTGTTTTATTTTGGTTTGGTTTGGTTTTTTTTTTGTCTTGTTTTTCGTGAGTAGAACTGGCTGCACTACTCATAACTGGATCTACCTTCAGCTTCAGATGACTTGTGAAAGTATTGTGCCAGCACATCACAAAAAGAAGTACAACAAACGTTTGTTGCTTTGCTCTTCTGCTAAAGTCTAGAAAATTCAATAAAAGTCTATAACTAAACTCCACAGGGAGCCTCTGGGCTCTCCAGGTATACGATGGGTCTAAAAGGAGATTAGTATCTAGGCTACAGGGCCAGCACCAGCTGATCCTGAAATTCCCTTCATTTTTGTTTCCAAGTTCTTTATAGATTTTGTTTTGGGGTTAGAGGGGAGGTGAGGAGGGTGCCCCATATTTAATCTAAATCCTCCCACACCTTAAATAGTCCTCAAATTTCACATCATAATACAGAGTCATAAAGTTAGGTAAACACAGGTGCTTATGAAAATTGCAAAAGGAAACCCAGAGCCATCGAGGCACCGTGCTCCGAAAAGAGGACAGGTAAGTCCTCTTAGTCCAGGCTTCTCTTGGGGGGGCGTTGGAAGGCCAGAGCCAGAGGACCCCAGTTTCAAGCTACACTACCCCATGCAGTCTAACCTAGAGCTCATTTCTCAACCTTCAGCCTGCTTGTTCCTTCCACTCTGACCATCTGAGTTTCGGCTGAGTGGAAAGTATTTGTGGGGCAAATTGTAAATGTTACTTGCTGACTTTGTTCTTGCTCAGGCAGAATGGAGACAGATTCAAGAGAAAAGGAGAGGCACTCAGTTCATTCCGGTTCTGTTAACTACTGTCCCTCTAAGAAACAGGCTCTTTTTAGGCTTTCAAAGTCCAAGTCAAATGATCATTGTTCTGTTAGTTGCTCTTAAGCAATGTGATGATGCCTTCCAAAAGCGCTGTCCATGCTATGCAATTGAATTGTAGCTAGTTACCTGAGACTGTTATTACACACTCTGTTTTCACGTGACTTCTATTTCACTGATGGATGAGATGGTGCATCCTGTATGATGATGACTATCAACCTCATATTGTCTTATGTCATCAATGAAGAAAATACATTTTCTTTCAAGTGTTTTGGATATATTTTTGCATGTATTTGGTGAATTCCACAAAGAAGTCAAGTCAATTTCATTCTTATTGGCTTCCTTTATTTTTTTAATATGTATGTATTGTGTGGATGTGTTATGTGTGCTACGTATGCATCTATGCATATGTGCATGTGTGTAGTTGCACATATGGAGGCCAGAGAAGCAAATGGGTATCTTCCTCTATCACTGTCTTCCATAGTCTCTGAAAGGGCCTTTCACTGAACGTAGAGTTCAGTGCTTTGGTGATATGTTCTCTCTGGCCAACAAGCCATAATAATCTGTGCATGTCCCTGCTCCTGGCCTCATGGTTCCAGGTATGCACAAGTGAGCCAGCTTTCCCTACGGGGGCTAGAGTTCTGAGCTAAGGTATTCCTGCTTGTACTGAAAGCACTCCTACCCACTGAGCCATTTATCCAACTCTTTAATTTTCTTTTTTAACACAATAAAACAAGAATTTGGTTATATGAAAATTTTACTATGTACGTTCAATTGTTCTATTACTAACTAGAATGACTCAAAGTCATACAATTTCTTTCTTATGCTTTTTCAGTTGTTTATAAGAATTTCATACCTTCAGCAAAATATTTATCATTATATGTGACTTGCTGCTCTTCCTAGAAGCAAGTACATTCATCTACCTAGCATTATCTGCTCAGTTATTCCACCATTTCCTTAGTTTAGGAAATGTTAAATAGGGCCAGCAGTCAACCAAATGCATAAGTACTCACTCTTCCCAGAGTTGCTATCTTTGCTAATGTGTCCCACCTTCTATTCTGCCTTTTGGAATAGGCTATGGGAGTTTTATTTTAACAAGTCAGAGGTGTCCTAGGCAGGCAAGGAAGGACAGAGATACATCTTCACACAGTGCATATAAACATTATCCCTATAGCTGTGGTCACCACAACATGAGGAACTGTACTAAGGGGTTGCGTCATAGGAAAGGTTGAGAACCAAGATTTCTAGAGAGTGTAGAGAGTCAAGGATTAACAATCCAGTGTACAAAATACAGCTATAGGCTCATCAAGAACAGTAAGTTACACTAGGATGAAGACTTTGTTTTTAGCAACACTAGAACACAGAATGACTTAGAGCAAGAATAACATATAGTCATATTTGAATTTCTGAGTCATTCCTGAGATTATAGGGTTTAGATAGTGGCCCTGAAGGATACAGAATTGGAGGAAAGGCAACCTGGTTGAGGTTTAATTTGATGTGAAGAGAGGAAATATATCTCAGTATGAGTCTGTCATGGAGGAAATAAATAATAGTGCTTCTTTGTTACAATGGAATGCTATCTGGGGGTGGTGGAGAACAAAGGCTCAATATTAGTTGTACCAAAAAAGAAATACAAAGCTGACTCATTTCATTTTCAGAAAAAAATCCCTAGGTCGTCGATTGATTTGTAACTCCCTCTGCAGTCTCTCATCTGTCAAGATTGAAAAAGCACTACAGTTTTTCATCTCGGGAGCCATTAAGTGAAAAGCAAAAATTAAACATGAAGTATTTTGCAATCCTTCCTCACCATTTCCCAGTCAAACATTATTCTCTAAAAATGTGGATTGATAGCCAATAGACACAACTGTGAATTATTTTCCAGGCATGTAACTGACACACAGGCAACAATAACAAAATAAATAAATAAATAAATAAACCATGGAGAGGAAGTGGGGGGAAAGGAAAATGCTCACATTCTAGTTCAGGAGACATACAAGGAGGAAACAGGCCTGGCTGAGACTGATCAATGGGTCCACGCCTCCGAGCATCAGCCCATTGAAACACAGACCACACTTCTGTACTCACGATCACTGATGGAATTCAACTACAGTCTTTTCCTTTCCCTAAATTGCTTTGACAAGCACAGTTGTAAATTTTTTTTCTTTGTGTTCAAATTAAGCCAAAATAATGCCTCAAAGCACTGCTTAAGAAACATTATCATTTCTTCTACCTTCTTTGGTTTATTATAGGATGTTATAGAATGTTAATGTCCTACCAGATATTGTTCATTAAAACACACACACACACAAACACACATACACACACATGCAAAGACCAAAATCAGACAAAAATAAAGCTCTTTACTGTTTTCTTTATTCTCTTATTCTATTACTTCTTCTCCCAAGGAAATAATTTCGTGATGGATATTGGTTTTCTTTTACTTTGTGGTAGAAACACGGGTGTGCACACATTAACATACATGCTCATGACTGAAAGGTCAGGCTCTAGCAGTAGACACGTGACTTATTAAAGGTGTGTCCCTAGAAAATTTTATAACCCTTACACAATCCCAGTTTCTTTATTTATAAAGTGGAGTTGCTAAGACTCTGAAAAGTTTCTGATCATAAAAATTCAACAAACGTTAAGTGATAGTATTACTAAGGTTTTTTTTTTTTAATGGATAGTTTCATGCACAAATGCATTATCTTTAATTGGATTTCTTGATTAGAAATATGTCTTAGAGAGCTTGTCAGTATAGAGACTTTTTTCTTAATCTTGAATATATTACTCTGTGATCCATGGGTTCCATGATTAACACAACCTTGCTCTATTGTTGGATATTTGCTTTATTACTCAATTGCATTTTGTTTGCTTGTTTCCATTAAAAATAGTGCTTTAAATTGAGCAGGAAGATTAAATTGTGGAGAACAAGTATTCAATTGCTTTTGGTTCGCTTGTTTGTTTCCATTAAAAACAGGGCTTTACGTTGAACAGAGAAAAATTACATTGTAGAGAACAAGTACTACTGGAAATTGGATTTGAACAATGGTTAGGAAAAAGAATATTGTGGGCTTAATGAGTAAAACTGAAAGATCATAGATTCTTACAAATCTATGGTAAAATAAACATAGTGCTATGTCTGTAAGGAAGATTAATATTAGGAGGTAGAACTGGATCTGACCTGTTAGAGAAGGTGCTGTATGCTTAAGACATTTTAATGCTCATTTCCTGAAGTGAGCGCTAATCTTAGGATAAGGGCACCATATTTATTGCTATATTCATTAGGCTTAAATTTCAAAACTAACACACTCTACATTAGGCAGGCAAATCCTAGGTCAGTGCTATACTTGGTCTTGGGGAGGGTAGTAATGTGGCTAAACTCTTCCATTTGGGGACAGTGTCTGCCAGACCCGTGTTACTACTTACCAAGAGATTTTAAACAGAAGCATGCAAAAACAAGAGGACTCAGTTCTGAGTCTAGAGGATACAAGAAATAAAGAGCAGACTCTTTCTCCCCCTTTCACCATTCCTTAGTTACTTGTAGTTCTTTGTGTAGGGTTAAGACCTCCTAGGTCTTTCCCTATTCTCACCAATTAGCATGTCTGTTGTTATTGTCTTTGTTCAGTTCAAGTGTTGATATGTCTTTAAGGGTATGCTCCTGCATCCATAGGAGACACAATCTCACAACAAATCCCTGAATCCTCTGGCTCTTACAACCTTTCCACCCCCTCTTCTCAAATGATCCCTGAGTCATAGGTGCTGGAGGTATGATGTAGATGTGTCCTGGTCAGTCCTGAAAACATGCATACAAGTATGATGATATAGACTAAGCAGATTCAATCTATATATTTAGGAATTTATTAATATATGTAGATATATATATATCTACATATATGTATGTAACAAAAATTAATGAAAAAACATGGAACATGGTACATACTAGTAAATATTTGGACATGAATTGAGGAAGGCATTAAGGATGCCTCCATAGTCTATAGTTCTGGCTAGCCACGTGATCACTTCAGTAGGAGGCATTCTGAAGTGAGCTGGAAAGTTAGAAAGTTTGAGCAAGTTAGAACATTGAAAATAACTGAAAATTCTCCATATAAATTAATGATAACAAATGCAAGGGATCATCTGCGACTGTGCATTTCATTGGAAAAGCCTTTGTATGTAGAGCCAAGAGATACTGGATAGTACTCTTGATATTTCCTCTAATTTTTTTTTCTCTGCAAGAAGGCAGCTGCAACATTGAAGACCTGCAATTAGATTAGATGTTATAACCGTCGATTATTCATGAAACAGAGCAGCAACAATGCCTATCCATTATACACACTTGACCAGAAATACATTTGACAGCTCCAGGGTCAGAAAACAGGTGGTGAAACACACTTCCCCTTTATGTTTCCATGCTAACTGTCTGGACATCTTGGATCTCAAATCAGTTAAATATTAAAAAGGATCTTTTGAAGAGTATGGTCAGAATAGTACGGCCATGTATTGTTTCTAAGATAGCCATTAGAAAACTATGGTATCAATGAGATTGATAAAGTAGGACTCTAATAGAAAAAAAATGCTTCTTGAATGAATACTAGATGTCATTGCCACATAATGGGTGCTGTCATCTGGAAGAGGAGACAATATGTTCTCTTTGGGATAGCAGGATTTCCTCCAAAATGTCCGAAAGGTTTAACCCTCTTTTCTAACTTGTGGGATCTCCCACAGAACTTTACAGTTTTAGACCTGTTCCTATTATAGTGGCAAACCACTCCCCATTAAAATCATCAGTGAAGACTAAAACCTAGAACTTTTAACTTTGCCTTGAGGTTGTCAGATAGTATATAGTATACGGAAGTGATTCATAGACTTCCAAAGCCCTCACTTGCCTGGATCATGGTGCAGAAAAAAGAGGTAATATCTCTTAATACTATATCTACCTTTGCTGTCTTGGCCGAATTCCAGAGAGAGCAAAAAGGACTTAGGTGTGCTCAGAGCTACTATTTCCAGTCCCCCGATTCGGTCTATCCTTCTCTTTTCTTCAGGCAGCCCTTTTGTGTCCAATGGTGATTGTGACCTACCCAGTTGCTTGCTTTCTTCTCTGAAAATTCCAGATTCTTGAGGGTTGGTAATTATATTCTTCAAATTTTTGAGTTAATGCTATGTACATGTGCATTGTTCCAACTCTGGGACATCTTCCCAATTCTTAATGAGTGATGAATTATTTCTGTTTCCCTGGAATTAAAATCTTCCTTGAATCCTTTAGTACTAAAAGTAGGACAGCAGGAACCTGGGAATCAAGATAGAGGAAAGATCAGGTTCTAAAGGCCACAGTTAATCAGCCATATCTTCACAACTCAGAGCCCATCCTGGTGCCAATTTCTAGTCTTTCTGTCTCCTCATACAGGTGCTGCTGTGTGTTTGTGATCTCATTGAGAAATGACACTAAATTTTGTCTCTAAATATATTTTGTCTTTTTATCTAGGGCTATAGTAGTGTTGTGTATGGGAAAATAGTTTTGCATGAATGTGGAGAGAGGTCCCCCATCGCTGCAACTATTCCCTCTTAGATATGACGGAGGAGGATTTTTTATAGATATGTGAGAGAACATAGCCAGAGGCAGACACATCTAGGAGAGTCTATAATAGTCATGACCCTGAGTTATGTGAAAGAGACAAGACAGGGGAAAGGGAAAAAAGGGGAGTAGGGAGAAGAGAATCAAGTACAACAGCCAAAAGACTAAAGGTCCAAAATGGTTGGATTATATAGGGAAGAGCAGCCCAGGCCCCTGGACTGGAAAGTTCAGGGTAGAGTTCTGGGTTGGGGTATGCAAACCAGGAGGGGCTTGAAATGTGTAGAGACTAAGAGATGCTGGGAGAACTTGGTAGCCATTGATATGTAAAATAGGCCTCTCAGCCATACTGTCCCAGAATGGAGAAAATGAACACTCCCCAATGCTCCTCTAGACTTAGAATTGAAAGTGGAGAATCAGGACACTGTAGGTTCTTTGGGGGATTTGGTGGGGACAGAGGTTGTTGGTTGCTTTTCTTTTGTTTGTTTATTTTCAGTTTTTTTTTTTT
>JADRCC010162249.1:0-17927 GCA_019843855.1 Hylomyscus alleni
TGTGTGTGTGTGTGTGTGTGTGTGTGTGTGTGTGTGTTTGTGTGAGTCTTCTGGGAACTGAAACCAGGCCCTCCTATATGCTAAGCACATGCTATACCAATGAGTCGCACACCCCACACTCTGTAGTTCTCCAATTCTTTTTAAAGAAACAATTATTTTCCAATGCTTTCTTAACCATTCATTTATTTCCAATTTTAATATTTATAGTAAGTTCCTCTTTCACGTGATGTTTTTCACAAGTAATGCAAATTTCTGCAGAAGTGAGTTACGTAAATGTAAGTCAAGATGCTGACCTTTAAGTCATTTGGTTCTTACTCCTGTGATGTAATGTCATGATTAAACAAGTCCTAGTGTGACTGCCCACTTGGGGATATCTTTGGAGTGCCATTTTTTTTTTCATTTAAAAAATCAGTTATTTGAGTATTTCATACAATGTGTTTTGATCATATTCATTCTCTAGCTCTTCCCAGATCCACTTCTCCTTTGCTACCCATCCCACTTTGTGTCTTTTTTTTTTTTAGCCCATCAAGTCCAGTTTGTGCTGCCTAAATCCTTTTGGTGTGTGGCCTTCCATTGGAGCATGGTAGACCTACCAGGGACCATACTCTTAAAAGAAACTGATTCTTCCTCTCCTAGCTTCAATAGGTCCTTAACTAGGGGTGGGACTTGGTGCCTTTTCCATGCTGGAGTGGGGTGCTATTTTGATGCATGAATAAAGTGGGATGCTTTATTGTTTAGCCTATTTGACTTAGTTATTATAAACATCAAGTTGTTTCTGTCAACATCTAGTAACTAGCCTTGGTACTGATTAGTTGCATTTCATAGCATTGTAACTTTTAGACTCTTATATAAAGGAATGATATCTTTAGCATATTTTCTGAAGTGCTGGAATGTTTTAACCGAGATGAGGGACATTCTTTTCATAGGGATTGTTTTTTGTTTTGTTTTTTTAAAGATTTATTTATTTAGTATATATAAGTACACTGTAGCTGTCTTCAGACACACCAGAAGGGGGTGTCAGATTTGTTACAGATGGTTGTAAGCCACCACGTGATTGCTGGGATTTGAACTCAGAACCTTTGGAAGAGCAGCAGGTATCTTAACCACTGAGCCATCTCTCCAGCCCCCACAGGGATTGTTTTAGTGCTTATAATAACAAGTAACAGGTTATCTGCAGAAGAAAAAATTTAATTTCATTACATCTCTAATAAAACACCTTGTTAAAAGTTGACTCCTCCCCCCTTTATGGTGTATGAATAAAACAGATTATGCTTTTCACCAAAATGCATATAAAATTTTTGACATGTGCCTAGAATATTACCTGATATATAGTAGGCACCCAAATATTTATTGAACATTATTCAGCTATATAAAATGATGTATATCAGACATCTCAAATAGAAAATTCATGTCTGAACAGGCATCGTGGTAGCGAGTTTGAGTTTTGAGAAAAGCTAAGGCACTTTCTTTAAGGTGGTATTTAGGTAGAATTACCAGTGTGAAAGTTCAAGTTAAGTAGTTTTGGTGAAATATTAATTTCTATGTGATATTTAAAATGCCAATGATAATTCATTCTGGTGGTTAAATACAAAGGGAATAGCTTAACCTGAACATGTACATCATTACCACTGAATGGCCAGAACCTCTGGGCCTATTCTCCCTATCTTCCCTTCCGTACCTCTCTCCCTTTCTTCCTATTTTGTATCTCTCCCTTCTTTCCCCCCTCTTCCTCCTTCCTCCTCTTTTCCTCTCTCTTCTTACAGTAGCTCTTGCTATTAGCTCCTCTTTCCTGCCCTGAATTTTTCATTCTTCATACTTCTTATATTTTCTTTTCTGGGGTTTTACAACTACTTCTCTTCTGAAGATTCTTCCTTTGCACTTCTGTTTCTCAGTGCCTAATTATTAGCCCTTCCCTTGGTTGAGACCTTGACTACCACATGAAAGTAACAAAAAATCAAAAATGGGATACCTTTATTCTTAAATTCTTGCTGCTCTTTCTGACAGAATGTGGTTTCCATTGCTTGATTTCCAAATGGGTTTTTAAAACGTCAAATCACTAATTCTCAAACTATCTGAAAGGGGTCAATATGCCTTGACTGATGTCTTAGGGTTTCTACTGCTGTGATGAAACACCATGACCAAAAAGCAAGTTGGGAGAAGAAAGGGTTTATTTAGCTTACACTTCAATAGTATTGTTCATTGAAGGAAGCCAGGACAGGAGTTCGAACAGGACTGGATTGTGGAGGCAGGAACTGATGCAGAGGCCATGGAGGAATGCTGCTTACTGACTTGCTTCCCCTGGCTTTCTCAGCCTCCTCTTTTCTTATAGAACTTAAGACCACCAGCCCAGGGAAGGTACCACCTACCATGGGCTAGGCCCTCCCACATTGATCACTGCCGTATAGTTGGCCTTGTGGAGACATTTTCTCAATTGAGGCTCCTTCCTCTCTGGTGACTCTAGATTGTGTCAAGTTGACATAAAACCAGACAGTACACCTGCAAATCTTATAAGCACAGTAGCTTATTGAGGTAACTCCTGACTGTCTCTAACAACTTCCATTTCTAACCTCTTTTTCCAAATAGCACAGAAAGCAGATGATTCTTAAGCCATTTATTTCTGGCTGTGTCTTCCTTTACATGTGCAGTTACACGAGAGAGTCTGCCATGTTCATCCTGTAGCTCCTTGTGTAGAATGCCAGTAATAAAGAGCAGATGCTTAGTAGATAAGTGCTTCTAAACTATTTTACACTCAGTCTAATTCTATTCCCCAGTCCTCAATAACTCTCATAACTTTCTTGTGTAAAATTACTCATTAGGGCAACTTAGTTTGTAAATTATTCATAAATGAAAGTCTGTGATTTCCTGCTCAGAGCATGGTTTGTTTGTTTGTTTGTTTGTTTGTTAACTATTCATTGTCATGCTTAGTCTAGCACATAGTTTAAACTCTTAGCCAAAATGTCACTTAACCATCTTGCTTAAGGACTTTTTCTTAATTAACTCAAGCATCAAAAAAGATAAGCTAGTTATTGGGAATTATAATTAATATTTATTGATCAGCAAATTTGTTTCAGGCTCTATTTAAGCACATTGATACACTATCTTATTTTATTCTTCCAACAATCATATATTGTATATAATACTAAGGCTAAACACTAGGATGGGATGTAGTTCAGTTGACAGAATACTTGTCTAGCATGCATAACACCATGGGTTCCCTCTACAGAACTGCATAAATTAAGAATGGTGGCACATGTCTATATCTTAGCCCTTGGGAAAACCAGAAATCCAAGGTTACCCTTAGCTATATAGTGAGTTTAAGGTTAATCTGACCTACAGGAGACCCTGTCTTAAAAGAAGGCGGGTACATGTTGTGTATTTCATGAATTATTCAGGTCAGTGAAGAAATAGAAACAGAGACAAACTAATCTGCCAAATAAGAAAAGTAGCATTTGAACCCAAGCAATCTAAACCAGTCTCCAATTCCTGCACAAGAGCCTAGTTTTATAGTATCTGTGTTACCAGAGAATGAAATATCTATAGCCACACACCCCCAACTACCATGCCTGTGTAACAATTAGATATATACAAGTATATCCACATTCAGATGTTATGTGGGCTAGTTGTTCTAGTTCATGATAAATCAATTTAGTGTGTGACAGTGACTTAAAAATACAGTGTGTCTTTGTGTTGTTTGTGACAAGTCAAATGAGATCACTAAATCTTTGATATTTATTTAAAAGTTCTACTATTTATTAAAAGCAATCACTGGGACAAGACAACCAACCACTGTTAAAAATGCTTTCCCTGCCTGGCATTGATATTGTATGCCTTTAATCCCAGTACTCAGAGGCAGAGACAGGCGATGTTTGCATTGAAGGCTAGCCTGGTCTACAGAGTGAATTCTAGGGAAGACAGGGACACACAGAGAAACTCTGTCTCAAAAAAAGGGGAAAAAAAGCAAAAACCCCTTTCTTATCCCCTTCTTTTTCCCCCTCCTCTGCTTTTTAATACAAATAAAATAATTTTATTTAGTTATCTGAGGAAATAACACCCAAAAAAATAGTACATTTTATCAGGTTTCTGTAAAAATCTAAGGAAGATTTTTAACTGACCTTGATTGAGCTATTATTCTAATGGAATCTGTCTTCATGGTCAGAGGGGATAGGGCAAGGAAAAGCCCAGTGAGTTTGTATCCATAGGAGCTGGCTCCAAGGTCTATATGAAATGTATTGTTTGCAAATAACCTAGCCATTTTGCTTTAAATTGCCTTCAGATGACTTTTTATACCTAATACAGCATAAAGGTCAGAGAAATTGTTATACTATGTTATTTGGGGACCAATAACAAGACAAAGTTGTTACATGTTCAGTATAGGTACAGTATTTCTAGAATGTTTATTTTGATTAACGTGGCTACATATGATACATGAGTTTAGGCATCAAATGCCACAGCAGGAGTGTGGAAGTCAGAGATGGCTTGTGGAGTTGGTTCTCTCTTTCTACCTTTACATGGACTCCAAGGGCTGAATTCAAGACATCAAATACTTTACATGCCGAGCAACAGTACCTTCCTGTTAATTTATTTTTAAAAGTATATTTTTTACTGTATAGTTGGATAAATCTAAGAATACAAAATCCTCAGACATGGAGGAATGGCTACATTTTAGTTTGGAATAAAAATTACTAATTGGTATATATTTGCCTACTTCCTACCTTCCCCCAACAGACTGTGATGGACACTATATGATGGAATAAGAAATATCCTTAAGAAAAGATACAGCTCAGCTTGCCATTCATGCATGAACTCCTAGGAACACACATTCATACAAACATGCATGCACATGCACACACAGACACTCGCACACACAAAATCTTCCCATATCAGGAGCTATAGCTGAAGAATTAGAAACTACATATTAGTATACATTCCACATTCATGAGTAGAAAGAAGAAAGCCAATAAACCTGTAGTGGGTAATAATAGAAAATCTCAGGAAGAACAGGTATAAGAGACTAAGAACTATCTGGAAGGCAGGCTAGGGCAGCAGTATGCAGGAGCCCACTCAGATCAGCTTGTAGCTCCTTAATTGTAAAATCTCAGGGTTTTACAATTGTTAGAGATGGTTAGTAAGTATTAGATTATGTGAACTTATAATCAGGCCAGATATGTTAGATACACGAGTAACAGACACACAAAAAAGTACATTTCCTAGCTCTTACATTGCTGAGATTTGTCATCTCATTGTGTGTCTGTGTGGTGGACATCCTACCTCAGAGACATCATTTTTTGAAACTTGAAATTCTTGTCTCATAAGTCCAGAAACCAGAACATTTTCTTCATGTCAGGGAGGCTAATTAAGCATTTTCTAGCACACCAATGGAAAACAGAAATCAAGAAGTCTAATGAAGCAGCTAGTAACTAGTTTCGGTAGAAAGATGTGTGTCATCATTCCAGTGCAATGTACAGAGGAACAGAAAAATGGCAAGTGATGAATCCAGTGTTCAGTGAAGTTGCTGTTTATGATGTTGTTATTTAATTGTAAAGCTTGCAGAGTATTTACATCTTAATGTCTTTTATAAACCTCCAATATACACCAAATACACACACACACACACACACACACACACACACACACACACACACATTTATTTTCTAACGAAACCTTTACTTTTGGAAAAGGAACTGGCTATTTATAGACTATACCTCAGGAAATGCACTGCCATATTTCACAATTAGGACCATATTAGTTGTAAGTTTGAGACAGATTGTTGTTATTAAACTTAGTTTTTAAAAGAAATGTCAAGAACAGGCCCTTGAGCATAATAGGTAAATATTGTACCACTGAGCTACACTCCAAGCCCAAATGTAGAACTATGTAGAGTACTAGTTTTTGTATGTTCTGAATAATCATATGGCTTGTTTTAAATTTTTCCGAATGCCATTATATGTATTCATCAAATTTTGGTATTAAATTGCCTTTACTTTTCTTTGATAAATTCAATTTGATCACAGTAGTTTATTTTTCAAGCATATGATTGAATTAATTAGTTTTACTTATATTTTAATTTGATATTAATAAATAGGACTGACATTTTTCAGTGTGTGTGTGTGTGTGTGTGTGTATGTGTGTGTGTGTGTGTGTGTGTGTGTGTGTGGTACATGCACATAGTAAAGTTTAGAGGACAATTTGTGGAATCTGGTTCTCTCCTTTCACCATAAGATTCTGATAGCATAGACCATCAGACTTGCCAAAAAGCTCTCTTGCCCATTTAGCTATTTCAATAGCCCCCTGCCTGCATTTTTTAAATGTTTTCTTTTGTGGAGGTGGGAAAAGGCTCAAATTTTTGTATCAATATTATGGTACTTAAATAATTAATTTTGTCATAGTTTTTTATAAGACATCTCTTTCTGCACCATTTTAAAAGAACACTTATAAAATTACCTTTTGGGAGAGGTTTTGTTTTGTTCAGCAATTATGGACATTGAACCCAAGGTCTTGTTGGTGGCAGGCAATATACCTGCAATCCTTTGGGGATATAATTCCCAGAAAAGTTCTCAATGACTTTCTTTTTTTACCCCCACCCCCATCTCTTGGGTCAATTTTCACTGTTCGTTCCATTTCAGGCAAATTAATCTGGATAAATTGTTTTTGGAATGCATTAATATCTACTGTGATGTGTAGAAAGTCCTATCTCAGGACTTCTTATGTAAAGTAGTTGAATAAGTAGGCAAAAATAGCCTGGCCTACTGTGAGCTTTGTGTCTCTGGGTTTCAGGGATTGTAAATAAATTGACCATCCAGTGGACATAAAATTACCATAGAATATGAGGAGCTAGATACACTGTCCTCAGATTGTCTCTGTCCTGGGACATCCTGTGTCTGTAGACTATGCCTTGAAGACACAGAACAGTCCAAGTGAATTCAGGGTGCAGGATAGGGTATGGATGAGGCTTGGAATACTGCATGCCTCCAGAAATATTAGCTGGCTTTTTTGAAAGTCATAGTGGTAATTTCTTACAGGTAAAGCAGTCTCCCATGTGGTAAACATGAAGCTGTAGTAAGCAGTTTGGCTGTGGATGCTGCTTTCACTGTTGACTAGCAACTTTGAATGTTTATGTAAATTATTATGATGGAGGTCAATAGTCACTGCCAAGAAACCAAAGCACACAGGCAGAAAGTACTGACAAATCAGCTCTTCCTGTCGAAACTGTCCCATTCTGAGAACAGAACTACAGTTTACTATTGGTACTGAGGTGGCATTAAAAAAAAAAGCAAGTGTTGGAGTTTTGTGTGTCAGACTGCGCAGAATGTTGGGTCTGCAGGCTGGGGCTCTCTGGCCCTCCTGATAAAGGCTTTTGGCACCGGATGCTGTTTTGTCTTTACAGAATGTCCTATTCTGGGCTCCCTGAGCCCTTTTAAGAGACAAGGATGTGAATCATTATTTAGACAATCTGCTCCCTGGACCTTCCTCTGAAAAGTCTGCTTAGTCTGTTGTGTGCTACATCTCCCATGCCCGAGCAGGCTGGACGCTCTACTGTATCTTAGACTTCCCCAGTATGTAGCTTCCAGACGAACTCAAATCTCAGTAAACATCAGCTTCACAGTGTATAACTCTCATCAAAACTCGCATCAGACACCTCCAACTGGATATGGACAGCAGGCCTTCTAATGTGTAAGCCACACCCAGAGCTTTGAATGGTGATGTAGTTATTATTAACTTGATATTAAAAATGGGTAGAGTAGAGTTTTGCATCATGTCGGTGACCCTACTAGTAAAACAAGAGAAGTGAATGAAAACACCTATCGGTCTCTTTCATACAACTATTCTGAGGAGAGTTTTGGGTACTGCATGATCCATGATGAGTCATTTTATGGTGTCTTGGTTAGTTCTGGAGAATGTAAAGTTTTACATGCTCAGGGAAAGCAAACACTGGGGATGAAAATTAATGTGTATATTTACATTTTGGCAGACTGGGATGTCTGAGGATTTAGAATATCAACAAATTTTCAAAATACTCTTTCTTTCTAATTATTCAGATTGGAAAGAAGCTGTGAACCACTGATATCCAAGGACATTTTTTAAAACAAGGACTACCTTTTACTGGTATGTACATCAGAATAAATTTTGTTAATATAATTAATAAGTTATATTAAAATTGTATTTTTAATTTTTAAAATTTTTTTACTGCCTTAACACTTTCTCCTACATAATTTGCCAGTTAGTTGAGTTCATAATAACATACTTGTCTAAGACAAAACAAAGATAGGAAAATGGCCTGGTAGTTGCACTCTAACACAAATCTTTAAAAATAGCCCTCTGACCTCTTATTTTCATACCCAAGTAATGACTCCAAGTGCACTATTTCATATTCTTATACTTATGATTGAAGTTAGATAAATATATCTTGTCTGGTCTTCATAGGCCATACAACCCTAATCTCTAGTCAGACGGAATTAGGTTCATATATATCAGACATGTTCTTTTCAAGGAGAATTGCTGATACCTACACGATAGTAGTTCCTCCTTGGGACTAACTAGCATAGCGTATGGCTTCAGGGCCGATGGATAAAGTTCTGTGAAATCCATCCTCTCTCAGAACCTGATCCTAGTGTTCGGAGGCAGTTTTCAGTCCCCACATGTCTTTTTGCCTCAAGACCTAAGTTACTCTGAAGCTTTATGTAGTTTTAGTACTATTGATTATAGTCAACAGGGAAGATCAGAGTGTGATCCATGTTTTTGAAACCTGCAGATGCATTAAAAAAAAAAAAGACCTGTCAGATAAATACACTCACAAATTACTCCAAGTAATTACTGCAGACTGCGTTAGCATGTGTGTCAGTGCATGTTCTTTAGTTCTGTCTTCTGAGAGGACCTAGATAAGAGCCTCCCAAGTAGCAAACCAAACCGTGATATAGACCAAGGTCTATATCAACCAAAATAAGACTCAGTGAGCTGTCTACCCTGCGAGGTATCCTGAGATGGACACAGGGACATATTTGGTATTCTTCCCAAAACTCCATGATCTCAGCTAAATTATGAGGAAGCATTAGGTATACCCTGAATAGAGATAGCTTAAAAATACCTGAGCAACATGCTTCAAAAGCCTCAGAAGCGTAAAAGACAAGGGAACTGTCACCCACCTAAAGGAAAGCAAGGAGACTTGGCAAGTGAATGTGGTAGATCCTGGCACTGAAGAGGGACTAAAACTAACAGGAAACCTGGAGAAATCCAAATACAGAGGAGAATATTACTGTGTCAGTGTATTATTTTTGACAGTTGTGCTAGGGTTTGAATATGTGAACCGTGGAGAAAGATGCTCAAGATGGAGTTGTCTTTTTATATTTTATGTAAGCCTTAAGTTAAATAATTTTTCAGCTATAAAATGTTTTGGTTGTGGTTTCCTTTATTATTTATTTGATTTATTTCAGTTTTGGGGATTGAACGCAGGGCCTCGTGAATTCTGGGTGAGCATTCTACCACTGTTACATCTCTAGCCATTAAGTATGAAGCTTTAAAAGGTTACATGGAAATCGCCAAATAATTGTTCCCCTTGGTTTTCACTGATTTATAAGAATAGAGTTTCTGCTGTAAATTCACAAACAAGTCAAAGGTATGAGGCAGGTGCATTCCGTTTCCCTAGAGTGGCTGGTTGTTATTTATGCTAGGGGCTAACCCCAGCTAAATGCAAGCTAAGCAGCTTTCCCCCAGTGAGAGGCATCCCCACCCCTTTCTCTACAAACCTGTCTCTGTTCTGTTCAACCTACTTCAGGTAGCAGCCAGTGACTTGCAGCCTCTTAGAAAACCCTGAAAAAAACCAGGAGTATATAGGACAGCCAAGCACTAGAATATCTGCCTAGGAAGCATGTGTGTTACTCTGCACCCATAGATGGGGTAGGGGGAAAACAGATCCCAACCACACACATCAGCACCTCTCTGGGGACTTTCAACAAATTGTTTAATGAAGCTAGAAAGCAGAATAGGATTCCAATCTTCAAAAAAGAATTGCACAGTTTTTGTGTTTTGTTGTTGTTTGTTTTTTAATCTCATCCATATGCTCCTTTATTACCTAGAGTCTTAGATGTGAACATCGAGATGGGGAAAGACTACTTGGTCAGAGGGTGTATGAGTTCAAGTAACACTAAGAGAGCTTAGCTGCTTAAAGGAAGCCAAGAGCAGCATTAAGTTTGCTTTCAAAATTGTTTTAACTTAGAAAAGCCTGAAGTGACTTAAAACAGAGAGCCCAAACTCTTCAAAATGAGGCAAATATGCAGTTTGGCATTAGAAGGAGTGGTCTAAATTCAGTTATTTTGGCATGAGGATTAAATGCTAGGTATTTGGAATTTGACCCTGAATTTTTTTTTCTTAAGTTGCTTGCATGTTTAACCAACTTAGTAAACTACATCAGTTAATGGTTTTTAGGTGAGAGGAAAAATGGCAGATGTACCTAAAGCAGTTAGAGTCATAGAAAGTGAAGCACGGACTACTGAGGCTGGGGCTAGGAGTCAGGCAAGAAAGTGAAAGGGGAACAGTTGGAGTTTTCAAGCTGAAAAAGTTCTGGCGATGCATCTCACCACTTACCACCACTGAACTGACATTTCAAAGTGACTTAAAGCAAGTAAAAATAGTTAAAATGCTAAATTTATATATTGTTACCATAATAGAAAAAGGAAATTATAGGCATCTTCAGTAGTCACATTCTATTTCTTTGCTATGGTGCCTTTACCCTTGGGAAAGTTTTGTTTTTAAATCTGGGGATGATTTTTTAACATAACTTGCTAACTGACGGTTTAAATGGCCCCTGTGCCATAAATTGTGAAGTTCAAAGAAAAACCCAATGAGTTGCTTGTGGGTTAATTTACAACTAACGCAGATGAATCTAAACAAAGAAGAAAAACCCCTTTAAGAAATATGTTAACTGATGGCAAGGGAGAAAAGAGTGTCGATTAAAGGTATCTGAACTGTTTTGACCTAGGGATTTTATGACAGTCATTCAACTATACTTACACTGGGTAGAGCAGACTACAATTGTGTAAATTGCTAATAGGACATAGGTTTCTTTATGCGATATAGGTAGTATTGGGGCCTGGCTCTGTACACAGCTCTGCCTACCTGACCTGTTGTACCTAAATTCAGATCCTTGGGGTGGAAATACAGATCATACACAGCATTGAAACCTTAAGGGTGGGCAATTGGTGTGTTTACAGCACATGTAAAGCTAAAAGAATTTACTTTGGGTTTTAGCTAATGGGTTTGTTTTGTTTTACTTTTTTCTTCTTTTTCTTAACTTGAATGTGCTGGGGATTAGACCCAGGACTTTCTAGACTCTTAAGTCTACACAGGGCTGCAGTAAAGCTGCAGCTTCTCTTTTCTCATTTGTTATTTTTTTAAGACTCATTTTTATTAACTTTAATTATATATAGGTGTGCATGTGGAAACCAGAGTTGTTGGATCCCCTGGACCTGGACAATGGTGAACTGCTTGGGTTCTGGGATCTGAACTTGGGTGTTCTGGAAGAGCAGCAAATGCTCACACGGTTGACCATATCTCTAGCCCCTGTTGGTTTTGTGAAACATGATTTCATGTACTCTATTCAAGTCTAGAACTTACTATATAGTTCAAGCTGTCTTTACACTTGTGGCAATCCCCTTGCCTCACAGCCAAAGTTCTGGGATTTCAGGCCTGTGTACCACCCCCCCAACACACACACACCTCTCTCTCAAAAATGAGTGTCATCACAAGGCTTTCAAACACAAACACAATGTATCTCTGTCACATTCATTTGTCCTTTGTTCCTCTTATCAGTTCCTTCTAAAATACTTTTATTCTTAAAAGGCTGTGCAAATACATTTAAAATAAACTACCACAATCACACAAAAACTTTCCTTCCATAGTTTTTCTAGTTCTTGTAAGGTATCCACGTATACATCCCACTTGACTCATCTCACTCTGTTGCTCAAACATTTATATTTTCTCTAGTCACTGCCTGACTTTCAGTGTATTGTCATGGTAACAAGACTCTTCATTGTAGCCACTGTAGTGACATTACCTAATTTACTAAGCTAGGTTTTAGGTGCTGTCCAGTTTGTATGTTTGTTTTAATTTGATCTTTTTTGATGATATAAATGCTTATGCTATTATTTATCATATATGTTCTGGCACCTATTTATTTAATTTTCAATGTTGTCTTCTTCAGTTAAGAATTTGTTAGTGGGAGTGCTTGGGTAATTATATTGTTCTTGCTTCATTAGAATACTCTAGTAACAAATGAACAAAAAAGTTCAAATGACTTCCCTTTTCTTTGTTCTCCACTTGTAAAGACCTGTGTGTCACCATAATCAGCTTGTGTAAATGAATTAGCATTTACCTGCGTAACTTGTTATTTAGGGGTTGTGGAGGTTGTGGGGAATACAGAGTTTAAGAGGTATTTAGGAATCATAAAACACAAGTGATTTTGTTGTTCTTAGTGTTTTTCTTTTTTAAAAAAAAAATCAGGCTTGGAGATGTTGCTGAAGTGATGGAGTGGTGTGTTGTCCTAGTAGGTACAGCACTGCCCCCCATCCTTACAGTCGACTAAACAACCCTACCAACCTATAAAGTGAACAGTCTACTTTATAGCAAGGACTATTTTCTTGCTATAAAATAAGCTATACAAACTTAAATAAATTATAGCATTGCTATATGTGCTGATGACTAAGTCTATGTACTGTTGACTAAGAAGAAGGAATAGCAGTTTCCAAAAACGTAGCTCCAACAAAGTAGAACTCAAGTGAAATTATATTTATTTAGTGAAGCATGATAATACAGATATGCAATCCCAGCACTCAGAAGGCTGAGACGGTAAGATCTCAAGTTCAAGGCCAGCTTGAGCTACATAGAGAGATCATGTCTCAAAAATAATTTTTTGTCAATTAAAAAATTATTATTGGGGACTGGAGAGATTGCTCAGTGGTTAAGAGTTCAATTCCTAGCACCCACGTGGTACCTTACATAGTCTCCAACTCCAGTTCCAGGGGATCCAATGCCCTCTTCTGGCCTTGTTGGGTACTAGGCACATACACAGTACACATACATACATACAGGCAAAACACTCATACACATAAAATAAAAAATAAATAAATCTGTAAAAAATATTATTAACTATTTTAAAGGGATAAGGACCCTGGTACCTTAAAGACTCAACTATTTTCAATTTATGACTTTAATATTTGAAAGAATAATTTTAGGGTTAAAAAAACATATGAGGAAATTTTAAGACAAAAACATTTATAGTTAAAATATATTAAAATGATGCACCTAACCATCAAGAAACTGGAGGCCCCAGGGAGTTTAGTGGTCAACCACGTGGAGGCAGTGGGGTGGGGAGGAGGTGTGGGATGTGGAGCAGTAGGAGGGTGGATGGGGGGAATAAAATATGGAGTGTAAAATTAATTAATTAATTAATTAAAAATGTATTAAAATGAACAGGAAAAATTAGATTATGGATGAAACTCCTCTTTATTGTTAACTCTTCTAGGGTTAAGTCTCTTCATTATCCTCTGTTCCCTATTTTATTTATCTTTAAAAAATAAAAATGAGCGTATATGTGTGTACATACCTCTGAATACCTGTCCTTTGGTTCATGCCAATCATTTGTACATTGCAAATAATATGAATAAATGGCAAACAGTTGTACGTAAGAGTTTATTAATAAACTTGGGTCTAAGGGCAAGCAGCCGTGATAGCGTTCATCTTATTTTAGCTAGTTCTTTCGTTTAAGCTTATGAACTCCCTGTTCTCTAGTTCCTATGATCTGGAATCATTTAAATTATTTGATGTTTTTAACCTTTTATACTCTTTGGCAGGACATAGGAAATTAAGTGACGTAAACATCTTTAATAAACTTTGAAAGTCACAAGACTTAGTAGCCAGGACAAGAAACAATCAGGAATAAATTTCAGGGAAATACCATAATGGCATGAGTTTTGTTTTCTTTTGTTAGCAAGCCACATGGCTTTTTCCTTTCAAACCCAAGAGCATGTAGCATGGGCTCCTTTTAAGATTTCATTTTCATCTGCATCACAGAAATATAGATTTCCCTGAGTTTACTCACTATAATTTGTGATTGCTTATCTGCGAAGGAAGTACAACAGCTCCCACTGGGGAAATACCATGTTAACTCGATCCTAAAATAAGAAATCTAAGGGAAAGGTCACATCCTAATAACTTGTGCAAATCTAAATTCCCATGGAGCTTTGAAATCATTTTGTATGAGTCGAGTATTAACAATGTGTTATTGAATTTCTTCCAGAGAGCGTGGTAAAAATGAAGCACTTCTGTATCCAGAAGTGACTGCTAAGGTTTAAATTCAATTGACAAGATCTGGTTTTTCTAATTTTCTACAATAAATATCCAGAGAAATTTAGCATGACTAATAAACCACAAGATCTATTTTGGCTACTTTCACTGGAACTATAAGGGTTGTTACCAGGAAGTAGCGTAATTACATGGAGTGAGAATGCCTTTCCTCCTGCCGTGGCTCTGCTTCATACTCAGCTTTCTCACTAACTGACCTCTACAACCTACTATATAACTCCAGAAAAATGCACTGCCCAAGGAGTCAACAACTATGGTCTTTTCAGAAAACTGGCTAGTTCTCAAAGACTTCAGGCCTCAGTTTCTTTATCTGTTGAGTAGGAGGGGTTATGTAGAGACTCAAGTAAGGGCAAATCTATGGAAAACTTAGAAAGTATAACTGATTGTTCTTGAGTATTACCACAATCATGACTTTCACTACCTCCCCGCCAGAGAAATGAAAACAGAAATAAGTCAATTCACTCTATACTGTTCACACCATAGTCTCCTACAAACCCCAGTCTGACCCTACTGATAAGTCCAAGTCATTCCTGAAAAATGGTAGGATTTTCATGAAAGTTGACACATTATCCCAAGTTCAGAGAAATTCTGTTTACAGCAAGGATTATTTTCTAGAACATACCTTTTTTTCTGAAGACATATTGTTAGAAAAATGTCTTAGAAATTTCTTTATTTATTTAGAGGAAGATGCATTCTTATTCTTGAGTCTCTCCTTAATTATTACAAATTAAAGCAAAGCACAGTGTGTGCTTTTTGTCTCTTTTTGGTTTTGTGGACTTTGTTCTTTAAAATACTGCTATCTATTTCTTTCATAATGACAGTGAACTTGTAGTAATTAAAATTTTATAGGGTTATATCTAGGTGCCTTGCCTTTTGCGACTCAGTCTGTGGCAAGAGTAAGATATTTTAAGATTATTTACATATATCTGCATTTGACTTTCGACCTTGGACCTCATAGTGAAATAATACCATGCAATAAGAAATACACATAATTTGTTTAGGGACTTGGGATATATGTGTTGTTCAGTGGTAGAATCCATACTTAGCATGCATGAGGTCCAGTCGCTAAGCACCAAAAACAAAATAAAACTAACCACCCCCCACAGCAACTTATTTGATTAACTGTTTATCTGTGTGATAGGAGTTCAAAGAATTCATGAAACTCTTCAGTATCTCTTTAATAATCATTACTCAGGAAAAATATTAACTTCATTCTTCATGTTAATTATTGTTACACATGAAAAGCAAGGAGATATAGGAGGCCTGTCTTGGCACTACTGTACATTACCTGAGTAAAATGCCTTGTGCTCACCTTGTACTCTTTTACAAATGAGAGTCCCTGAGCCTAACAGAGCACTCAGCCCTGTAGATTCACATCTTGCTAAAGAACAACAGGCCTGGGAGAGTGGCAACTAGTATGTCACTCTAAGGTGACAATTGTTCATAAGTCATAGATGTGGGGTGGGTTTACAATCATCTTATTATGTAAGAATTTGGTCATTTTGTGCAGTTGGTTCTATCTACCTTTATGTGGTTCTGAAGCTTAGACAGGTCACTAGCTTGTGGGTGAGTGCCTTTACCCACTGAGCCCTCTCACCATGGGCACCTTATTTTTGAGACAAGATCTTTTATTGGCCTGGGACTCACTGAATAGGGTAAACTGTCCTGGAGCCAGCGAGCCCCAGGATCGGCCTATCTCTACCTCTCTTGCAGGGACATACCATCACATTCTGCCTTCTTTTTTTTTTTATTTTTTGATATTTTCTTTATTTACATGTCATATGATTTCTCCTTTCCCAGTTTCACCTCCAAAAAACAAATAAATGAACAAACAAAAACAACAAGAACAAACTCCTGTTGCCTCCCCCTCCCCATGCTTTCCACTCCACCCTCTCCCACTTATCGGCCCTGCCATTCCCCTACACTGGGGCACAGAACCTTCACAGGACCAAGGGCCTCTCCTCCCATTGATGACCGACTTTGCAATCCTCTACAATACACATGCTGCCAGAACAATCAGTCCCACCATGTATAGTCCTTGGTTGGTGGTTTAGTCCCTGGGAGCTCTGAGGGCATTGGTCAGTCCATATTGTTGTTCGTCCCAAGAGGCTGCAAACCCTCCAGCTCCACTGGTTCTTTCTCTAACTCCTTCATTGGGGACCCTGTACTCAGTTCAATGGATGGCTGTGTGCCTCTACTTCTGTATTAGTCAGGTACTGTCAGAGCCTCTCAGGAGACAGCTATATCAGGCTGGAGTGCCCTTCCTCCAGTCTCTGCTCCATATTTAGTCTCTGCAAATCCTTGCATGGGTATTTTGTTCCCCCTTTTAAGAAGGAATGAAATGTCCACATTTTGGTCTTCCTTCTTCTTGAGTTTCTTGTAGTTTGTGGATTGTACTTTGTGTATTCCAATCTTCTGGGCTAATAACCACTTATCAGAGAGTGCATATCATGTGTGTTCTTTTGTGATTGGGTTACCTCACTCGGGATGATATTCTCCAGATCCATCCATTTCCCTAAGAATTTCATAAATTCATTGGTTTTAATAGCTGAGTAGTACTCCATTGTGTAGATGTACCACAATTTCTGTATCCATTCCTCTGTTGAGGGACATCTGGGTTGTTTCCAGTTTCTGGCTATTATAAATAAGGCTGCTATGAACATGGTGGAGCATATGTCCTTATTACATGTTGGAGCATCTTCTGGGTATATGCCCAGGAGTGGTATAGCTGGATCCTCCAGTAAAACTATGTCCAATTTCCAGAGGAACCGCCAAACTGATTTCCAGAGTGGTTGTACCAGCTTGCAATCCCACCAGCAATGAAGTCACACTCTGCCTTCTTATGTTGGTGCTAGGGGTCCCAGATCAAGTCTTTATGGTTAACACGGCAAGTACTTAACAACTGAACCATCTTGCCAGCCCTTAGAATCTATTTTTACATTACTAACCTGAGATATAAAGCATGCTAAAGAACTGCACTACTTTTTAAAATTCTATGATTGACCATCTCTAATCTGAAAATCTGAGAGCTAACATTATAACACAATTAGAAAATTCCACACTTAACCTCATGTGACAGATTGCTGTTAAAAGGCAGGTATGCCACAGATACTGTATAAAAATACTTTCAGACCGTGGATCTAAGGGGTACATGAAGCAAAAATGAACTTTGGGCATAGTCTTGAGTCTGTCATCCAAGATATCTCAGCATATAAATGAAAATATTAAAAAAAATCTGAAATTCAAAACACCCCTGTTAGATAAGAAATATTTATCCTATATTTATTTATTTATTTATTTATTTGATATTTTCTTTATTTACATTTCAAATGTTATCCCCTTTCCCAGTTCTCCCCCAGAAACTTCCTATTTCACCCCCCTTCCCCTGCTTCTATGAGGGTGTTCCCCCCACCCACATATATTTAATCTGTGATTATTTTATTTTATTTTATTTTCAGACAGGGTCTTACTATGTTGTTTTGACTAGCATGGACCAGGCTGGCCTTAAACTCACGGCCTCTCTCTGCCCCTCTGCCCCTCTGCCCCTCTGCCCCTCTGCCCCTCTGCCCCTCTGC
>JADRCC010162253.1:0-16148 GCA_019843855.1 Hylomyscus alleni
CTATTCACACACACAGCCCTAGTCTCTGGTTTGAATCTGTTCAGTCCCTATTCACACAGCCCCAGTCTCTTTGAGGTCTTACGGGCATCAGTCCTGTTGTGTATGGAAAACATTTCTTCCTCAGTGCCTTCTGACTCTTACTATGAATAGTTTTTGAGCCCTGAGGGGAAGGCTTTGATAGTGTCATCCCATTTAAGACTCAGTGTCCCTAGTCTCCCACACTCTGCACATTGTCTAGTTGTCAGTTTCTATATTATTTACCATACAGAAGAAAGGTCGTCTGATGATGGCTGAATTTACTCAACATGTTCTATCTGTGTAACTTTTGCTCATTTTTTAATGTGCAATTTGATATAGTCTCAAAAACCTTTCAAATGATCCTATATCTTTCCCATTTTTTTTTTCAGAAACCTTTGTATGGTAGTGTTTTCATCTACCCTATTAATTATAGAACATTTCTGTATGGTTCCCTATAGGATGCATTACAATTTGCTGTGATTGGTTCTTAAATATTCTACCCAAAGCCCATGATTTAAAGGGTTAAATTTCAGTAGCTATTCAGTGCTACTGTGAAGTAACAGGACTTTAAAAGACAGGGCTTAAGGAAGGAAGTCAGGTCACTGGGCCATTTCTTGAAGAGGTATCACTAAGGTAACCTCTTTCCCGCTCTGGTTACTGACAACCTCGGTGTGTGCAGCTTGTGTATAGGTCTAAAGCACTGGGGTTAATTGGTCACAGTAAGGAACTTCAAAACCTGAGGAATACTAAACCTTTTCCCCTGTAACTTGACTATCGGCGATATTGGTGACAATATCAGGAAGTTACTGACATGAGTTTAAATCTGTGTCCTTACAGTGTTTAATATGGAATGTTTTCAAACAAAAGATCCTTTATATATTCAGAGTAAATCAATTTTTTGTAATTAAATTTTTATTAAACTATTGTAAATGACTTATCTAATTGTAAATTAATTGTAAATCATTTATCTAATAAGGCATAATCTCTTATTTAGATAAGATATGAATATTTCTGTTTCAAACTGTTTGAAGCCTGTTCTATCTTACAAGTATTTAAGAATCTATAAATTTTTGTCTCAGCTCAGTTCTATTATATTTGTATACTAGATACCATATCTACAAATTCACAAGAAGTAATTTGTCACAAGAAGTAATTTGTAGTTTTGTTAAAGGCTTCATAATGAAAATAATACAGTTTTTCTTTGAGATTAAAGATATCAATACTAAAGATAGTAATATCTTTTATTCAAGTAATATGTTGAGTGTTTGCAAGCATTTTATTTTGATATTTGATTGTTTTCATCTAAGTGCTAAAAAATAAAATCCTTACATTTCAGTTTATTATATTTTATTCAATTTGTTAACAGAAATCATTTCCATGAGAAATCATATACAATAAAAAGCCATATACTTTTTAACATTTAAAATCTAATGAGTATTTTTAATTTATTTATTTTTTATTTTAAATATATGTGTTTTGCCTACACATATATATGTACACCACATGCATCTATGGTGCTCACAGAGGACATAGAAGGCATTGGGTTCCGCAGAAGTGGAGTTACAGATGTAAGCCACATATGGGTGCTGAGAACAGAACCTGGTCCTCTGAACCATGTCTCTAGCTCCAGAAAAAAGTATTTTTAAAATTTTAGTTGAAAAAAAAATCTCGGTTATATCATAACTTATTTCTTCTGAAGTACAAAGTACAATGTATAAAGGGTAGTCTCAATATTTCTTTGTTTTTGTTTAATTCTGCTGACCTACTGCTTTCTGGATTTCTATGAAATATAATTTGTAAAGACTGTTCATTTTCTTCAAATAATTGGCACATTCCTGATACTTTCTGTCAACTCTAAACATCCTATTTTTGTTTGGTTTGGTTTTTTTGAGACAGGGTTTCTCTGTGTAGCCCTGGCTGTCCTGGAACTCACTCTGTAGACCAGGCTGGCCTCGAACTCAGAAATCCACCTGCCTCTGCCTCCCAAGTGCTGGGATTAAAGACATGCGCCACCACTGCCCGGCTAAACATCCTATTTTTTAGTATTGCCTTTGTTTAAAATAAAATGAAATGTGCTCAAGAGCACCCCACAACAATATTAATTTCCTTATGCATGTCGTCTCTGTCCCCTGGAAATGAATGACTGTGTCTTCCCATTTAGCCTCACTACTTTTGGTGGAAACTGAGGACAAAAAGTTAATTTTGTTTTATCGTTCCACCATATTGGCTCTCAGCAAATTATCACTTCCATCCCTGTGAGGGCAAGACCTCCTGGCCTCGCTGGCCTGGAAAGTCTTGTCTTATTTATCTTCATCATCATTACAACTTCCCCTTTTGTTTGCCGGCTTCTCTTTCTTCATGTTCTCTCCTGTCTTGGTTTCATTTTATAATCCTCCAAGTCAGAATTTTATGGAACCTGCCTTGTGTATTGCTCTTTCTTATTCCTGATTATTTCTGCATTCTCTTGTTTATACTAATTGGCTCCATTTTTATTTCCAGGATATTTATTACTAAATGGCATTCATTGCCTTTGGGCAGACATTAATTTATCTTTCAGGATTTTTCATTTTCTCTGTGTCTTTTCTTTATAGATTCCTTTTTGCAACCTCCAGTTCACTTCACTTTTCTCAGACGTGTATTATTTTGCTGCTGGTTTTTAATGTGCCTTCATATCTGTAATTCATGCTTCATGTATTATTAGCAGGGTTTATAAAATAAACCACTGTATGTTTGTCACAAACTATGTTAATTTGGATCATCTAAAAATAGGTCTGGATTCACTGTACTGCAATTTGCCATCCTTCTTTATGGTCACATTATAGGGCTTAACTAAATAAAAAAATAGAAAATAATATTGCAAAGTAAAAAAATAGAAAATAATATTGCAAAGTATAGAAATTAATAGACACATGGTCAGAAAGGGGGACTCTATTGAAAGCAAATAACTGAAGCTTAAAACATTCCCTCAAATATATATATTTAGATCTTTTGAGGTACTTAATTTCTAAGAAACTGATTTTGTGAGTATGTATATGTTAATATTATTCATCATCGAGCTTTTCTATAGATGGATGGGTTTAAAACTAGATGTATCTTTTTCAAGAAAACCTTTGGAAAAAACCATAGAATTAAAATAAATATGTACCAAATGAATTTTAGGACAATATGAAAATCATATCAATGTACTTAGATATCAAATAGCAATTCAGTGAGTATCAAGAAACTTCCAGACTTGGCCCTGACTGAAGTGAAAGGACAGCAGTTTTAGAGACACCATTCCACTTTGTACATGAGTAATAACTTCAACAGGACCAGCGTGAGACCCTGAAGTTTGAAATCAGTGTGTCTTTTGCTAAGAACATTGGAGTTTCCTTGTGATGAGTAGGACTCCTAGGCCAAGGAAAGTGAGGAAGTGATAATACCAGGTCTGATTTGAAGACCAACTCTGAGAGAGTTGGCGCTGTGGACTGGGGCGCTGCATCCTCTCAGGGATGTGTATTAACCATGATGATTAGATTGAAAGAACCCTAAAGTCATCTATGGAAAGAGTCTCTGTCAAACAAAGACTTTTTTATGGCAAAAGACTTTGAATAACAACCTAGGAGTAAGTAAGACCTAGTTTTGGCTCATAATTTAAGGCCAGTAACTGAGGTAGAAAACACCTTTCCAACGACCTTGCCTTCTGCTAGGGTCCAGCTTGATTTATCTTTTGAGATAACTACAATCTTGTAATAGTTAGTGGGGTGTGATTAATAGTTCAACAAACAAAATGTATATAGACAATGAATAAAATAAACTGAATTGCTGAATATTGAATTAATTTTTACAGCATAAATGACATAACACACAGCTAGTGAATCCCCCAAAACAATGAAAAATGCCCACACATTCATGTAAAATGAACACCAATGGTAGTAAATTCTAAAAATGGCCAAATTTGGTTCTAAATCAAATGCAATTTGCACATTTACATACCATATAAAAAAGCATAACTATGTTCATAGTATATTGTTCAGTTCATTTGCATAATCTAATTCAGTGACACTTAGGCTCTACAAATAGTATTCACTATCAGATTTTATCTCTTCTTATCCTAAATTGCAGTTTTATGAACTATAGAGCATCTCAGAGAGAGACTGTAAATATCATAAATATTATGCCAATTTTTCTGTAAAATGGAAATTCATGTAAATTTTATATATTAATTTTCTAACAAAAACTAAAAGGAGCCTGACCTTGCAGCTTAAGTGTATTTTTGTGTGTTTTAATTACAAAAATGTAAAGCTTAAAAATCGCCAGTTTATTTAAAACTACTTTTTATAAGCTCATACAATGTAGATTTTAAACATATCATAAGTTTGGTCAAACCAACATATTACATTTCCAATATAATAGGAAATCTAACTGAGAAGTTAGTAATGTGAGCCTTTGATTCAGAGGTAGTATATACTTTCTATCCAAGCTATGTTAAAGCAATATGCCATCCAGCTATGTTAACCCTGTTGGGACATACTGAAGGAGTTCTAGACCAAGATCTGCTGCCTGAATACTGTATGCAATATCACAGCCTTTCACAAGTCTATGCTACATATCATCATTCATATTACATTTTTATAATGCAGTCCCAGAAATTGAAGTTCAAGGAAATTATATAATCTCCCCAGTATTCAACTGACAAATGTTAATGTTGGATTAGATTCCAAATCACCTGTCATGGTCTGAAATCAAGTCTCCTTCTCAATGAGGCATCACAACTGTCATCAGGAAAAGGAAATCAGCAAATAGAAAAGAAGTTGTGAGCAAACTGGTCTTAGTGTAAAGAACTGTATCATTTTATCCACTGAAAGATAAGCTACTTAGACTCTAAGCAGTAACACCGCAGATGTTAACCAACAAATAGATTACTGTAAAGTTATCGATTTTCTCCTGATATGGTTAGTTCTTATTTTTTTCATTAACACTAAACTACAAAATTTGAATTTTATAAACTGTTGTCTTATTTATTCTCTTAGGATTCTTGCATATTACATCTTAATTTTAATTTCTCCAGTTAACTTTAATAGCACATATCATTATGTCTCATGTAAGACATAATTATTTGTAGAATCTTTCCAATAATTTGACCTAAGTGTCATATATTTTATAAGAGAACATCTATATCCTTTTAAAAACTCTTTTATATTCATCCCACCATGAGAATCTTTAACTCTAATGAGCATTTCTCTAGATAGAGGTCAAATCAAGCACAAATAGCAGATACTCACAGTGACTTTAAAGTTATTTTTTAAGTTACACTTATTTTTATATATCATGTAAACATACTATTTCTGTTCATTTATTTAAAACTATCAATCTGTTTCTTCATATTTCACTATTATTAAGACTCTGACCTAAGTCTCCCAATTTAAACAAGCTCTCCACCACTGTACTATACTTCTAGACCTACTGTTGGTATTGTTATTATTATTATACATTTTATTTTGAGAGAGGATCCTCCAGGTAAGCCTTGAACTTATGATATTTTCAGTATCCTGACTATATAGGATTATAATAATGCACTCTAAGCTTTGTCTCACATTTATTCTTTCTTTTTCCATTTTTCCACATTAAAAGTTCAGTGATTACTTTTTTATTTAAATTGACTATACAGTGCAAGAGGTCTTGTTTCATTATCATTAGTTACTCTTTTGAGTATTTTTTCCAGTTTGTTATGAAGTTATCTCCTGTTAAACTGTGAGATGAGGTTGTTGGGACTTGTGTCAGTGTTATTTCTTGTTTTTCATTGTTGTTTTGCATTACAGAAACTTAACATTTATTCTAGATTGGCTTCTGACAAATTATGCTATTGGATGAGCATAATATTTTAAGTATTCTTTACAAAAAGTATATCTGAAAGACACATAACATTGTATAATCAGTTGATTAGGGCCTCTTTAGAGTGAAATGGTGAAGAGAAAAAGTTATGTGCATTATTTAACAACCATGAGTTTCTATGAGATGTCAAGCTAGTGTCTTTTTTTCTATTGATAAATGATAGGTAGCTGGGTGGATGGATGGATAGATAGGTAGACAGACAGACAGACAGACAGAGAGATAAACAGACTTGAGCTGATTAAGAATTCCCAAAGAATTAAAGGAGTCTTTGGATCTAACAAATCTGAAAAACAGTTTTTACTAAATTTAAACTATTATGAGAATTATAATTATATAGTACAGATACAGAGATTATTTATCTATCTATATCTATCTATCTATATCTATCTATATCTATCTATCTATCTATATCTATCAGTCTACATATCAAACAATCTATTTATCTTTCCAGCCTGTAGCTATTCCCCTAGCTCATCTAAACATGAGACAAATGGACCTGGATTCAGTTTGTTCTGTATAGCAATCTCATGTTAGTAGGATTACCGATAGATGACATTACACCCATCTTTTCATAAACCCTTTTATATACTTAGCCACCAATTCTCAGGTCTTACTTGCCGATCACTGTTATTATCTCCATTTTCAAGATGAGGAAACATAGAGGTCATGAGGCAAAACAAATAATCCACAGAGAAGTAGCAGAATTTACCTACAATTACAGAATACTGAATTTAGTGGCAGAAACAGAACTTAACCCAGGGCTGATGTTTCAATGATCCATGCACTCAGTGCTTGCATACATCGCCTCACATCACTGGATGACAGAGGTATGCACAGTAACATTTGATGCATACTAAAAATAGCAAGTGTGGTCATTGCTGTTCTAGGAAAGACTCAGAGAACCACACTCCATTTGAGTATGGCATTAAGACTAGAAAAGACAGATGGTGCCTAGATTAAGGTGTCCTCCCATGAAACTAAAGATTATTTTTCTTTGTTTGTTTGTTTTTTGTTTGTGTTTTGTTTTGCTTTGTTTTGTTTTGAGACAGGGTTTCTCTGTATAGCCCTGGCTGTCATGGAACTCACTCTGCCGACCAGGCTGGCCTTGAACTCAGAAATCTGCCTGCCTCTGCCTCCCAAGTGCTGGGATTAAAGGCATGTTCCACCACCACCTGGCTAAAGATGATTTTTCACATTTAGATTAACATAATAAAGTTCTCCTATGTCTCCAGAGGGAAGAGCAAATACAATTAGACTTGAGTTGTTCATGAATAAAAAATATTTCAAAGAGTTGAAGGAATCTTGAGATCTAACAAAGCTGCAAAACTATTTTACTGAGTTTAAACTATTATTAGCTTTATGGTTACCACTTAGAAGTAGATCCTAAATGCTATGTATCTGTTCAGAAAAACTCCCCTGCCATTCATGTAAGTAGGTATGTATCTGTTATCTACCAAAGAGTTGGCAGAGAATATTACAAAGCCAGTGAACAAACGCCATTGAAATGGGTAAAATACATGCTACTCCATAAGGAAGAGCACATTTCCTAAAGGGACTATCATCCCAGGTTAAAAAATTTAAAAGAATGTAATTGAGCTGTGGGAGAATTATGAGATGCCTTTCTTGGAATGGATCCCTACTACAGACTGTAAGTCATCAATAAATTCCTTTACTACATAGAGACTACCATAACTTCTGTGACTCTAGAGAACCCTGATTAATACACCGCTAAAGCTGAGGATAGAAATCTGTTCTTGCCAGCTTCCCATCCCCTCTTCCCACAGTTGTCCCATCCTCTGATCCTAGGCAGAGGTGGTGCCATTCTGACTCTTCTTCTGGCAAAAAGAGTAGTTCTTATGTATCAGTGCTAGAAAAATCTACAATTTTGGCATGGTCCTTCTTGAAAGAATCACACCACCCCCGTTATTCGAATTACTCTTCCAGGACAGGTATCATGACTTTTCCACTTGACACAATTTTCCCATGTTAGATGTAAGCTAAAGTAACTCATCAGAATAGAGAGAAAAGGAATAGATTTGGTATGCTCTCCTTGACTATGTAGACATCACCAGCCTATCTGGATTTATAAAGCAAAACAATAAGCACGACTAGTTTACATCGAATTTTTTTTTGGATGAATGGGTTATAGTCACGGACCTTAACAATATACAGAGATTTTTTTCTGAATAGATAAACACTGATGCCCCACAAATTGTGCCCTTAAAACCAAGTGCTTAAATTGTTTGAAGTGCTGAATTGTTAAAAGTCTATTGTAGTGTTCTTATTGTACATTACTGTATAATACTGTTAGGATCCTGCAGGGATCAATCATCTCTACCTCCTGATCCATAGAGGTGTTCTCTCCTATACTCTTCAATTCTCATTCTGCCATCCGTCCCCAGAGCCCTATTAAATATAAATATCCCAAATTCTTTTCTGTGACTTTTATGGCCTGAAAGTAAGTAATCTGATTGGTGATGAAAACTCAGAACAACACAGCCTGAGCACCTTGGGAATCAGGTCTGCCAAGCACTTGAGAACTAAGAAAAATATACTCTGACGTGTATGGAATAGAAGGGGGAACTGTGCGGCTCACTGGGTGTTAGAATAACAGTGGGGAGTTTCTGATGCTGGTGTGCTTGAAGACATGGCCTCCCTGAAAGCCCCAGTGATTTAGTAATGAAATCTTAGCCTGCCCTGTGAATGTGTGAGATGCAATTTCCTAATGAAGGAAGAGATTCTGCATGAGTTTTAAAGTACAGAAATCAGACTGCCCCACTGATGACACAGCCTTGGATGGATGTCTCCCCTGAAAACTACTATCAATACCACAATACTGAAGAGTTCATAAAGAAAACTAGTAACAGGGCCATGCCAACTAAGAACTCAGCTGTTGCAAACATTATTTTGCCCTTCTTGGAAATGGGTGTTTGGAGGTAGGCATGCTTTAGAAAAGAGGAAAGATTAAGAAGGAAGCAGTAAATGAGAACAGACTCACATTTTAAAATTAATATGAAGGAACAAATCAAGTGGACATTGATCCTCAACCTAACACAGCAGTGTGTGTTCCTGAATATTTTGTAGTCTGCCTTCATCTGCTGCACTTCTTTGGTTGTATTCAGAATTGATGTTTAAGATGACACCTGCTAGTTAACTGCAGATATTCCTCCTTGCTATCATTTAATATTTTATTTATCTTAGCTTATTCTGTGACACTTTTGAATAATCTAACTAGAAGAGAGTAAGCTGAAACTTCTGCTTTGTTTTTTGGCATGGGGCTCACCTTGTTGCCTAGACTGATATCAAACTTGGGAGTTGATATGATCCTCTTGCCCCTCATTCCCAAGTTAAGACTACAGATAGGTACCATACACCCTGCTTAAATGGAAGCATTTTAAGCAAGATAGAAAGTGTAAAGCATAAAATAAAAATGTGAGAGTTTCTCACATTCATCTCAAAGAACAAGAAAAATCAGTACATTTCCTATTTTGAGAACAATCTTCTATTCTCTGTGTTGTCTTAACATTGGCTGTACATGACCAGACCAGGATTTTTGGACAGCCTATGGATGCAACCTTTGCTAACCAATGTCTGTGTTGGTCAAGTTTCATCTATAGATCAAAGCATGTAGCTTACTTCTTTGTTTGGCTTAGAGAGATCGATGACATAAAGAAAACTTCCCAACTCATGATCCTGAACATGAGGCTTTTCTGGGCCATAAGCTAAGGCTACTTGTTTTCACTAACTTCAGATTTTCAGAATATCTGTGGGTGATCAAACTTAGAATGCATAGAATACATTTTGAAAATGAGCATGGACTAGGGAGGATGCAAAGGATCAGAAAAGTTCTATGATAATTATGCTATTTATAAATAGGCCATAGGAAATACACCAATACTATTACAAGTTATAAATTTTATATTTAATATTTAATTTGCTCCCAATCTCTTCTATCAGTCTCCCAGCTCTGTGGGTTCTTTTGAGCTTTAAAAATAATAAGCCACATCTTAGCTTTGGTTGAATATTTTGAGATGCTGAATTTTTTTAAATTTTATGAAACATACCCTCCCATTCTTAAAAAGCAGCCTTCTCTTCCTCATTAGATCACTTGCATATGCTTAAGGGTGAGTTAGCCAAACAACACTGCCTTTTAAACTGTTGGTAATGGCAAACACTTGACTATAAAGTTTCTGAAATATTCTGTACTGCAAGTAAGAAGAGCGTCACGAAAATTTTCTGGCTTGAAGGTGGGGCTTTGATCCTGTGTGTAGGAAGCTCAAGTTCAAGTTCAGACGCCACCCACAAGCAGAATCTGTATTTCATTTGCTGTTCATGCTCCCTCTTGGCAAGTCTTAGCCAGTTCCCAGTTATGGATCCAGAATGGCAACGAACGGGACAAAGCCCATTAGCCTTCCTGCTCTGAATTCTCCTTCTGAACACACGGTTTATAATCTCGTGCTTAACGCCTTAAGGAGAAGAGAGATGTAGTCTCAAAACAAAAATCAATGAAAACTTTGACTCACTTAAGAGTATCGTTTTAGCTAGCTTTTCAATGTCTTATTATATACCATTCTCTACCAGTTCTGCTAGAAGTAGAAACATTGATGGATGTGTTTTATCTTTTTCCTTTCCACGGCTACCCTGTAGCAAAGATTCTAAAGAGAAAATAAGTGCCCCCAAAGTCAGAAGCTTGAGGGAAATGGAGAAATCAAGGACTTGAGTTATTTCCACAGATTGAATAATCAATCTGGGAAGTATTGAAAGTCGAATATATGAGAGAAACACTGTAGACAAATGTTATAGTGTGTAAATTGATAAATTGTAAATATTGAAGGGAACAGGCACACTACTTACTACTTGATGGTACACATAGATGCTTGGAACTTTGGAGTTACTGGGTCCTCTTTTGTCTTTATTTTGCTTTTTAAAAGAATGGAGATCTCAAATTTTGTGAAGTTAAGCACAAATGTTGACATTTTAGAATTTTAAATTTGCATGTCTTTGTAAAAGAATAAATGAGTGCTTTCTTGTGTCCATATTTCATTGCAAAAAGAAGGAGGGTAGAACACTCACTGTGTGTTCAAATAGAAGTAGCTATTTATCTAGGCACACACTCACTCTGCCTGCCCTTTCTAATCACCTCTGTAGTTGGATTCATGGTTAAATGATCCCTACTAGCTGTCACTGTAGACTTTCCAGACAGTGTAAAAAATGTTTCAAAGTGGCATAGTTTGCATGATTCTCTTTTCTTTTTGCATGTGTCTTCAATAATAATTCAAATTAACTATTTTGAATCTTTATTCTTTTTTGCCATATACAAAGATATATTATAAACTCTTGAAAAGTGCAAATAGTAAAAATTGTAATAACAATTAAGTTAAAATGAAGGAAACTTGTACATTAAGACTTGATTCCTTAGAGTAAAATAGACATTAAAGTGCTTAAGTAGAAAAAAAGTGATATTTTTTTCCAAAGAAAAAGGACAGGAGGACTGGCGAGATGGCTCAAATTGTGACTCATACTAACCCATTCCAGGGGATCCAGCACTTTCTTGTGCACATAAAAGCATCTAGACAAAACATTCACAGAGGGATAAGATAAAATTAATATATAAAAATAAAAAAATTAAGCTGAAGCAAGCCAATACAACCAGGCAAAATTTAAATAGCTTTATTCAGTATCTAATAAACAGAAATTTATTGTACTAGATGCTCATTTTAGATCCTCAAAATATCCAATGTAATAGAACAAGGAGAACAAAACTGCCCATTCAGTAACCTTCTTTGGTAGTAAGGAGGAACTATAGAGAAAAAAATAATAAAAGAAGATATGAATGCATCAGACTCAGGGTTATATTTCTCAAATAGATTTAATCTAAATGAAAAATTTAATGTCTTATATTATAAACAAAATGAACTATGTAGACTAATACTGAGCACTAATATATTCCACTGACATGTTAGCACTGTTTATTATTGGCCTCTCGCTTAATCGCCTTAAAGTAACTATTGGCATAATAATAACTTTATAGTTCTTAGAAATTATGAAAATTGTGATAGTCACAACCAAACAAGTGGTAGTTGACCAGATTCATATCTGTTATATGTTCCCTTTGTTTAAATAGTTCTTACATTCATAAAATGAACTCAAAGTAAATATTTTTTCATCTACAAACTCTACTACTCCAGTTACAAATGACCCATGGGGGGACCCATGATGGTCAGATATGAACTTTCTCTGGGGTTGTCAAGCTGTTTGGAGAGGGAAGGATTGAAGAAGAGACAGAAAATGTTAAGACACAGTCTGACACACAGTCTGAGTGTGACTCTAACACTTAGGGAAAGCAGCCTCTCCAATAACACACATGAGAAAACAAGGACCTCCCAAGTCTTAGGAGGTCAGCATCTCCATGTGGGAGTGCTGTGGAATCTTCATGCTCCTTCTATTATGAAAACTCTTGAACGTCACTTGAGGTAGTTTGCATTTATTTCAGACTAGTCTAGCTCATAGCGTAGAGGCACTTTCATACAAATTCTGAATTTTTCAGTGTGTGAGATGCCTACCGAGGTGCTTGGCTCTGCTGCGGTTTTAAGGTGCACTTCAGATTTTACTCTCCCCAGATGATTATATTTTCCTAGAGAATGTTGATGTGTTCCCGCCAGCTTTGACTTCTCACATTCCCTTCTATACCCTCATCTTATTGGACGCTTGCCATCAGTATTAAATTGTTTTAATCCTGATTTTTTTTTCCCACGTATTGCTGCTTTGCAGTTGGCTCTGATTCTTATGCCCCTTGAAAGGTACTTGTGTGGCAAAGATTGAAAAAAAATTTGGCAGTTGCTGTCAGGGTTAATGTAGAAAAATAAATCTCTTATATTGCCAGTTTGGATTTAGTTTTCATTTTTAATGGCCCCAACAGATGTTAGAGGAATCCTCTACTTCCTGAACACTTCCATTTTTACAGCTGGTACTGCTTGACTGGTTCTTGACTTTGGGTGAGCAGTTCCTGGGTGTTTACACAGTGATTTACAGACTCTCTTGTAGACTATGGCCATCCTTGTTGTTCACAATTTATCCTGAAATGAATTGAAATCTGTCAATGTATCCCCTAGCTAGGTTACTAGGATTTTCCTAGAAATTGATTTTTTACCCTCATATGGTAATCAGAAAGGTTAGGAGTAGAAAACATAAACAACAATAATGATAGTAATAATAACAATAATACTAATAATAAATACAGAAGTACAAATATGGCATTAACACACAAGAAATCAGGAGATCTGTCTTTATTCATTTCTCCTCTTATAGATTTTTGTATATTTTTTTCCAAAACCCTCACACTACTTTGGATCTGAGTATAACAGGTCTCTTGAACTACGTCTCCTCTCTTCTTTATCAGCCTCACTGTACCGTTTCATCAACTCCAATCATTCCTAAGACTCTTGTGACAAAGTACCAAAATAACAACTTCATGTTCATAGTTTTAGAAGATAATAGCCACAAACTCTAGACATCAGGTCATTTCCAGAGTTGTATTTCTTCTGCACCCCAAACATTTTCATCTTTTAATTCAATATAGAGTCTAGCAAGCTGAGCTTTGACTTGTGTGGCTGTAAAACTCAAACTCTGACCACCAGTGTCACAATCCATAATGTGTGCCTTTGTATCATCCTTCTTCTGGGTGTCTTTGTTCATCCAAATTACCCACTTCTGATAAGACAATTGCTGGATTAAGGCACTCCACACTGATCTTATCTTAACTTGATTACTTCCACAAAGGATTTCCAAATAAAGCCATATAGTGAGTTGAGGGATTTAATGTGTCATTGTGACTGTTCTTCTATCTGCCATTCAACAGCTCCAGTCACATACTCTCCTGACTCACAGTTTCCATAGAAAGGTAGCATCCAATGCAAGTCACTCGCCAACCAGCATGTGCTTAAATGTGCCACTCAAGTAAAACCTTCACAACTGGTTCCTTAATGAATTAAGTAGGGTATGTTTGGCAAATATCTTAGCTCAGTGAATGACAAGGTAAGCTAAGCTACCAAACTACATGAGAAAGAAAATGATCCCGTATCAGTGACACCAGCCATACCTTTTTCCAAATTGTGTTAAATAGGCCTGTACAGGGTTACAAAAGATAATAAGAAAGCTCACATTTTGTTGTCATTGGTGATGCTGATGGTGGGTGTATAGCACTTGCATGTGTGTGCATCACCATATATGTACACTCAGTGTTGAGTGCTTGAAGCTATTTGTCTTCCTCTGTCACACTCCACTTTATCTCTTTATTTTTCTCATCTTTTTATTAGATAATTTCTTTACTTACATTTCAAATGTTATCCCCTTTCCTGATTTCCCCTTTGAAAACCTTCTGTCCCGTCCTCCCTCCCCCTGCTTCTATGAGGGTACTCCTCCACCCACCCACCTACTCCAGCTTCCTCATCCAGGCATTCCCCTACACTGGGGTATCTAGCCTTCACAGGACCAAGGGCCTCTTCTCCCATTGATGCCCCACAAGGTCATCCTCTGTTACATATGCTGCAGCTGGACCCATGGGTCCCTCCATGTGTACTCTTTGGTTGGTGGTTTAGTCCCTGGGAGCTCTGAGGACATCTGGTTGGTTGATATTGCTGTTCCTCCTATGGGGCTGCAAACCCCTTCAGTTCCTTCAGTCCTTTCTCTAACTCCTCCACTAGGGACCCTGTGCTCAGTCCAGCATCTACCTCTGTATTTGTCAGGTTCTGGCAGAGACCCTCAGGAGAAAACTCTATCTCTTTAAATGCTCTCACTGAGCATAGTGTCTGCAGACTTGCTAAGCGGGCTGGCCAGCATGCTCTAGGGATCCTTCTTTGTCCACATTCTGGCATGAGGATTGTCCTGTAGACCAGCTCTTTCTTTGTATGCTGAGGATCCAACCTCAGGCCCCAGTGCTTTCTCAGCAAGTGCTTTATACACCAAACCGTCTTTCCCCAGCTGTAAAGAGCTTTAACAACCCACAATGCCCTGTACCAGTAATCAATAATGATTTTTAAAAGGTTTGATTAATCCAAGAGGAAGAAGGCAGACCACATTTGAGGGAAAGGTTTTTAAGTCAGAACTACTGGAGTATTTGCCTAAGATATCTCCAAAGTTTTCTTCCGATAATACGTTATGCTTGTCACTGTCCCTAGTATTAATATTTCTATTTCTTCTTGAAACTAGAAGACAGTAGATTCTTTTATTCAAGAAGATTATCTTAGCTCACTTCAATAAGTGCAATATGGCAATACTTTCATTTCAAACATCCTTGTTAAAAATAGAGCAAGCAAGTCAGGCAATGGTGGCACACACCTTTAATCCCAGCACTTGGGAAGCAGAGGCAGGCAGATTTCTGAGTTTGAGGCTAGCTTGGTCTACAGAGTGAGTTCCAAGACAGCCAGGGCTACACAGAGAAACCCTGTGTCAAAAAAATAAAAATTAGAGCAAGCTACTAACAAAAAGATTTTGAAGTTATTCATGCAATTAAAATTAGAATATTTTAATATCAAAAAAACTATATTTGAACATCTCCACTACATTATTATGCTGTTGTAAACTTGTAATATGCCATCTCATCTACCTTAAAAATATTTTCTTAGAGGTAGTTTTCCCAAACATCAAAAATACATATAAATCACATGTGTCCCACAGTCTATGGTGAGCCACATATTTCACAGTTAGTTCTAAGGGGTTCTACAACTAATTGATGTGATATAATAATAGAAAGTTGATTCATACAAGTATAGAGATAATATAAGTAAAACTCAGTGGTCCAGAAAAAAAAAACAGTGAGTAAAATTTAGTTTTTCACTACTCGTTTTTTTTTGCTTGCTAAGCCACTTGCATAGATATCAAACGGACCATGTCGTGCTCACATATCGCTGGTGAAACAAGGACATCACATAGTAAGTTGTTAAGCAAATTATAATGGGAAGATCTGATGACATAAGGATTCTGGAGGACTTAGGGTGAATAATGAAATCTTTATAACTACTGAAATGAGGAGCCAGTTTTGGAGAGAAAATTAAACTTGAGAGATCCTTCCATGCTTCTGAGCGGCCATACTGGAAACTCCTTACCATCCCTCTTAGGCACGTGGCAGCTCCTCCTTAGGCTGACTCTTCCTCTGCATGAAAAACAATGTAGGAAATGCAATGCAGAGTTTTATTAAAACAGCAGCAACAACAAAAAACATCCAGGATATTTAAGTACATGCCTGTAGGATTTTTTTT
>JADRCC010162254.1:0-21630 GCA_019843855.1 Hylomyscus alleni
GTTTTTTTTTTGTATCTTCTATGGGACATGATTTTTGGATAGATGTTGTTTAAATTTAATGTTGTCTTAGAATATCTTGTTTTGTCCAATTTGTTTCTCCATCTAAGGTAATATCCAAACAAATAATACAATATTCTATTTTAAGTGTTCAAAAAGTAGTCCCTAAAAGAACTTATTTTAAATGTTAAGACAAATGAAAAACAAAATCCCATGACAAGTTAAATTTTATATATATATATTCGATTTAAAAATTATAAACAAGTGGATGGCTCCTGCCACTCAGCCTGAGAACGTGAGTTCAATCTACAGAACCAACATGGTAGAAATCTAACACTAAAGCCCAACATTAACCTTTGCCCTCCAAAGGTCCATCATGTTCCAGGAATGTACATGTACCAATGAAGAAATGTGACAATTAAGATGATAAATATGACGAAAATGTTTGTTTACTTGAAAGCAGAGAAGTAGTAGCTAGATTAAACATTCAATTTTGTATTACAATGGTCCCTGTTCATTATAATTCTTCATTTATGCATACATAAACACATTTACATATCATATATTCTTTTATTATATATATACATATACATGTATATATTGTACCAGCTATCTATCTCTCTATCATCTATGAATCACCTATCTAGCATCTATATGTAGGAGTATAGGAAATCACTAATCAAGTGCCATCAATTCACTTTATTCTAAACACAATTAGGGATAACATTTCTGAATAATCAGGTTATAAAATTTACCATGGATTTTTTTTAGATAAATTTAATGCACAGCATGGCTATTCCCTAGAGACGTATGATAAGGTGAAATTTATAGTTCTCAAATATTGCGGTATAATGAAGTAGCCTCAATTTGGGTGATTCTAAAATTAACTGAAACTATGGGCTTCATATTATTGATGAATACAATCTAAAGGTTTTGTAAACCGATTCCCCTCTCTGATTATGCTTTTTTGAGATAATTTTGATATGTAACACGATTCTCTTAAATATATGGAGATCATTCTGTCTATGTGTCTGCCTAGAAATTATTTTAAATTACTTAAATTATTTCATTTCTTCCTTTGGGTATAAATAGATTTTTTCATATGCTATATTCTACTTATCATTATTCCTCCATCTACTCCTCTCAGCTTTCTCTAACATCCCACACATCCAGATCTACTCTATTTTTGTCTCTCATTAGAAATCAAACTGGATTCTAAAGGACAATTAATATAATATAATATAATATAATATAATATAATATAAATGATAAACTAAATATTAACAAACCATAATTTAATAAAACAAAAAACCCAAAAAGATACCAAGAGAAGACACAGAAAACAGACCCATCTGCTTTTACATCAGAATCCTATAAAAATACTAAACTGGAGGCCATAAATGACCTGGTAAGGATACACAATGTCCTCTGCAGAATATCTCAGTATTTCTGAGTTTATATTTGTTTGATCCTGTTGATTTAGAGTTCACTGATTTCTTGGTGTCCTGCTGTTTGTGTAATCTTTTTTCTTCCTCTTCTGCAAAGTTTCCTGATCTCTGAGAGAGGATTTGATGGTGAAATACATTTAGGGTCAAAGGTTTCTCATCTTCTGCCTATTATCTGGCTCTGGATCTTGGTATTTGTTCCTATCTGCTGAGGAAAGAAATGTCTCTGATGATGATTAGCAAGGTACTGATCTATGACTATAGCTGAATGTCATTAAAAAGCATTTTATTTCTACTATTTTTAGAACAGTTGAGGACTTTTTAAAAAAAAACATATTTACAGATAGTCAATGCAGTATTCCTAAGAAAGGAAATATCCAACTGTCCAACACAGCTATATTACTTAAGAATTACAAATATGGTACAGTAAGGTGTACCTATGGGTACAATAGTGGCACACATACTTTGGCAGTAACTAACACCTCTAGAATTATGTTTCTAAGGTGGCCTTCTGGTAAAGAAAAGAATCATGCCAGTTACTGGATACTTGGTCAACTGTCAAGGATACTGAAATCATTGTTCTTGGAGGAGAACCTACAATCATTCCTTTACTAACTCAACATGCTATCTAACATTATTCTAAATATCTATCCTAATACTCATAGGTAAATGTCACCTACATGCTTCATGGAAATGTTTCATTACAGAAAGAGACCAATAACAAAAAAAAACAAAAAAACTGCAGTTAACTAAAATGCAGAGTTGTGTGTCCCAGACCGCAAACAATAACAGCAAAACAAGTTATGAATCCAAGGCTCGGGGATCAATAAGAGCCAGAGGATCAGAGAGTTTGCTGTGTGACATCTCCTAGAAATGCCAGAGAAGCTACTTTTATGATTCTTCACTAATATGGCTGCTTAAGTAACATGCCAGAAGACACACTAATATAGAAGGGATAAAGATTACAAGGTTTCAAATCAATACAAAGAAGTCCAAGCAGTTAAGAAATGCTGAAAGCAGGAGATAAAGTATTCTCTAGGAAAAAACATATTAATGTGTTACCCAGTACAAAATTATTTGTCCTAACATACAAAATAGCATTATATGAAATAATAGGCATACAAATGTCATTAAGTGAATTATGTAAGTTGTATTTATATCTTTAAGAACACAACTATATTAACATTAAACATATAAATTAAAGAAAAAAATCATGAACTTGAGACAGAGAAAGATGGAGATATATGTAATGGGTTGGAGGGAAGAAAGAAGAGGGAGGGAATAAAATAATTATTACATTAACATCTCAAGAAACAAGGAGAAGAAACACAAATAAATAGAAGAGCTATTTAGGAAGAAGGGATTCAGATGAAGTGAAATATAGCAAGATACAAGACTGGGCACAGATCCTCATATTGTGGCTAGGTGAGGCAACCTAGAAGGAGAAAAAGTTTCTCAAGAGCAGAAAAAAGATTCAGAGACACTTCCACTCTCATGATTAGAAGGCCCATCAAGGCAACCAAGCTAATATATTTTTACTTAAATTAACATTGTACTTATATTAAGAAAAAAAACATGTTTTTTTCCTTCCCCTTTACTTGGTGCAATCTCTCTCTCATAAGTCCATCTCTCGTAATCACTTATAAATATATGAATTTATCATGCTTAATCTATTTAACTTGCTACTTGTATGTCTGTGATTTCAAAGACGACCTTTTGCCATAGGATAAGAAATTTGGAAGGACGTTAAGACGGCATGAAATCTCAACAGCCTGGTTGCTCACAAAGGACCAGGACAAGGACACTTACAGTCATACTAAAATGGTAGAAAAAGAATTAAGGCATAAAATTTGAAAAGCATTAACATTTGCAGTATGCTTAGAAGTCAAGTTCAAAGGCATTTAAATCACAATTAACAGTCATACTGATCCAGTTACAGGTTTAAGACTTACATATTTTATTAGCATCCACATGTGAAGTCTGAAAAATGAAAGGCCTTGTCTATATTTTAAATAACAGAATTATGTGCAAATTATATTTATTTAGGATAAGGCATCAGAATCTCCATATATCTACTTGTGTTGTAGATAGTCCTCTGGCTAACTATATTTGATGTCAATTCCAATCTACTGTGAGTGGCTGTGAACAAGAAATGAGTCACCACTCAGGTGATTTCCTGCAAACAATCTTCCTACCTTAAAATCAAGGCTAGAGGGGAAGGTGGAGTTGAAGGGTGTTGTTGTTGTTGTTGTTTTTATTAAATATTTTCTTTATTTTCATTTTAAAGGTTACCCCCTTACCTCTTTTGCCCTCCGAACCTCCTCATCCCATTCCCCCTCCTCCTACTTATTAACCCACCCACTCCTGCTTCCCTGTCCTGGCATTCCCTTACACTGGGGCATCCAGCCTTCTTGTGTGGTCTTTTGTGTCTAGGCTACTTCACTCAGGATGATATTTTCTAGTTTCATCTAGTTGAAATATAAATAAAGAAAATATCTATAAATAAAAAAGAAAAAAGAAAAAAAGAAAACACAACTCAATTAATATTTATGTATGCTGTGTGCCTAGATCGGGCAGATCTAGCACTACACTACTACATACGAGACCCCTTATATCTTGCAGTTTCTCCAGGCCAGGTACTTCTGCTATACTTTCCTTCTTCCTCTTCCTCTGTGGTCCTCTCTCTCTCTCTCATTTACTCCCAAAACCTTTAGCTCCAGTTCCTGGTTTGGTTGATTCTTTGTATATAGTTCTTTTTGTTTCTGGATGGTTGATTTCAGCCTTGAGCTTGATTACTTCCTGCCTTGCTCTTCTCTTTGATCTATTTGATTCTTTTTGTTCTAGAACTTTCAGTTGTACTGTCAAGCTGGTAGGGTATATTCTCTCCAGTTTCTTTTTGGAGGCACTCAGAGCTATGAGTATTCCTCTTAACACTGCTTTCTTTCTTTTTTCTTTCTTTTTTTCATTTATTTCATCTTTATTTAGCTTTGGTAGTCTAGATTTATCTAGAAACTCACCTGTTTCTTTTAGACTTTCCAGTTTGGTGAGATGTAGATTTTTTTTTTTTTACTTTTTTTTATTAGATATATTCTTTTTTTACATTTTAAATCATCCCCTTCTCTGGTTTCCCCTCCGAAAATCTCCTATCCCATCCTCCCTCCCCCTGCTCACCAATCCACCCATTCCTGCTTTCTGGTCCTGACATTCCTCTACACTGGGACACAGAACCTTCACAAAACCAAGAGCATCTCCTGCCATGGATGACCTACAAGGCCATTCTCTCTTACATATGCAGCTAGAGCCATGAGTCCCTCCATGTGTACTCTATTTGGGGGTTGAGTCCCTTGGAGCTCTGCGGTACTGGTTGGTTCCTATTGTTTTTCCTCCTCTGAGCCTGCAAAGCCCTTCATCTCCTTCAGTCCTTTTTCTAGCTCCTCCATTGGGGACCCTGTGCTCAGTCCAATGGTTGGCTGTGAGCATCCACATCTGTATTGGTCAGGCTCTGGCAGAGCCGCTCAAGAGACAGCAATATCACGTTCCTGTCAGCATGCATGGTATGGCATCCACAGTAGTGTCTGTGTTTGGTGACTGTATGAGGAATGGATCCCCAGTTAGAGCAGTCTCTGGATGGCCTTCCCTCAATCTCTGCTCTATACTTTGTCTCTGTAACTCCTTCCATTGCTATTTCTTCCCCCGCTTCTAAGAAGGGTTGAATTTTCCACACTTTGGTCTTCCTTCTTCTTCTTGTTCATGTGGTCTGTGAATTGTATCTTGGGTATTCTGAGCTTCTGGGCTAATGTATACTTATAAGTGAAGGCATACCATGTATGTTCCTTTGAGATTGGGTTACCACACTCAGGATTATATTTTCTAGTTCCATCCATTTGCCTAAGAATTTCATGAATTCAGAATTTTTAATAGCTGAGTAGTACTCCATTGTGTAAATGTACCACATTTTCTGTATCCACTCCACATCTGGGTTCTTTCTACCTTCAGCATACTTAGTCTTTGGGGAATGCAAATAAAAACAACCCTGAGATTCCACCTCACACCAGTCAGAATGGCTAAGTTCAAAAACTCAAGTGACAGGAGATGCTGTGGAGTTTGTAGATAAAAAGAAACACTCCTCCATTGCTGGTGGGATTACAAGCTGGTACAACCACTCTTGAAATCAGTTTATTGGGTCCTCAGAAAATTGGACATAGTATTACCAGAGGACCCAGCTATATCACTCCTGGGCATATACCCAGAAGATACTCCAACATGTAGTAAGGACACATGCTCCACTATGCTCATAGCAGCATTATTTATAATAGCAAGAAGCTGGAAAGAACCCAGATGTCCCTCAACAGAAGACTGGATATTGAAAATGAGTGGTATTTTCATTGCCCAGGCTTATTTGTATTGGAGACTTACTGCAACATACTTGTTTCATTTTTTATAAAGGATTCATTTCTATACTACTAGTCAAATACAGTGTAAAATTAATTTTTATTATAACTCATATATTTGCATATGCCTTAAATCTGCTTTAAATATTAACTGATGATATCAGTTTCATGAAATATGCCTTGATATTTCAAAATAATTTGGAAAAATATAAGGATACTAATTAGCTTATTTATGTAAAATTTTCTTGTGCTTCCTCCACTAAAAATCTTTATACTTACTTTGTATCATATCAACTATTTCTTTTAGAAATATGAATAATTAAACTTAATGTTTACAGATTTTGACAAATGTAATAGTCAGATTTCTGACCTCATATTAGCCAAAAAGAGGAGCTCAGCTTCTGAAAACACATGATGTATTCTGTTAGATGCAAGATTTTGTCACTTATGAACACACAATTCAAGAAATGTTTAAAATCAAAATGATTTTCTAATTTTGTTACCTGTTCTATTTTTACTTCTGATTTTCTTTTCTTTTTTTATTAGATGTTTTCTTCATTTGCAATATCTCCTTTTCCAAGTTCCCCTCCAAATAAAATAAAATAAAATAAACAAAATCTAAAACAAACCTCTGTTCGCTACCCCCTCCCCCCATTCACCACTCCACCCTCTCCTGCTTACTGGCCATGGCATTCCCCTACACTGGGGCATAGAAACTTCACAGGGCCAAGGGCTTCTCCTACCATTGATAACCGACTTGGCCATCCTCTGCTATACATATGCTGTTGGGGCCATTAGTCCCACCATGTGTACTCCTTGGTTTGTGTTTTAGTCCCTGACAGCTCTGAGGGTACTAGTTAGTTCATATAGCTGTTCTTCCTAAGGGACTGCAAACCCATCACCTCCTTGGGTCCTTTCTCTAGCTCCTTCATTGGAGACCCTGTACTCAGTCCAATGGATGGCTGTGAGCCTCTACTTCTGTATTAGATGGGTACTGTCAGCCTCTCGAGAGAGTTATATGAGACTCCTGTCATCCAGCATTTGCTGACATCCACAATAGTGTCTAGATTTGATGATTGAATATATGGAAAGGATTCCCAGGTAGAACAGTCTCTGGATTGTTGTTCCTTCAGTCTCTGCTCCATAGTTAGTCTCTACAACTCCTTCCATGGGTATTTTGTCCCCCGTTTTAAGAAGGAAAGACGTATCCACATTTTGGTCTTCCTTCTTCTTGAGTTTCTTGTGGTTTGTACTTTGTGTATTCTGATCTTCTAGGCTAAAACCATCTAGTGGAAAAAAGAGCATTTTCAACAAATGGTGCTGGCTCAACTGGCAGTTAGCATGTAGAAGAATGCAAATCAATCCATTCCTATCTCCTTGTACAAAGCTCAAGTCCAAGTGGATCAAGGAACTCCACATAAAACTAGATACTCGGAAACTAATAGAAAAGTAAGTGGAGAAGAGTCTTGAGCACATAGGCACAGGGGAAAATTTCCAGAACAGAACACCAATAGCTTATGCTCTAAGATCAAGAATTGACAAATGGGACCTCATAAAATTGCAAAGCTTCTGTGAGACAAAAGACACTGTCAATAGGACAAAACAGCAACCAAAAAATTGTGAAAAGATATTTACCAATCCTATATCTGATAGAGGGCTAATATCCAATATATACAAAGAACTCAAGAACCAAATAACCCTATTAAAGATGGGATACAGAGCTAAACAAAGAATTCCCAACTGATGAATACCGAATGGCTGAGAAGCACCTAAAAAATTTTCAGGATCCTTAGTCATCAGGGAAATGCAAATCAAAACAACCCTGAGATTCCACCTCACACCAGTCAGAATGACTAAGTTCAAAAACTCAGGTGACATCAGATGCTCGAGAAGTTGTGGAGAAAGAAGAACACTCCTTCATTACTGGTGGGATTGCAACCTGGTACAACCATTCTGGAAATCAGTTTGGTGGTTCCTCCAGAAACTGGACATAGTACTACCAGAGGACCTAGTTATACCACTCCTGGGCATATACCCAGAAGATGCTCCAACATGTAGTAAGGACACATGCTCTACTATGTTCATAGCAGGCTTATTTATAATAGCTAGAAACTGGAAACAACCCAGATGTCCCTCAACAGAGGAATGGATACAGAAAATGTGTTACAACTACACAATGGAGTACTACTCAGCTATTAAAAACAATGAATTTATGAAATTCTTAGGGAAATGAATGGATCTGGAGAATATCATCCTGAGTGAAGTGATTCAATCACAAAAGAACAGACATGGTATGCATTCTCTGATTTTATTTTCTAAATAAATTAGTTGTTTAGAGAAATGGTTTAATGAGAAATCATTTCTGTGCCAGTCTTAAACTATACATGAATGGGAATATCAGCTAAGGTATTCCTCTTCCAGAAGGTTACTATTAATTCTGAGTTACATAGCAATTGTGAATAAAACACGGGAGAAATTTAGAGAATGAAAGAGTATGACTAAGTGAAAAATCAAGAGTCAATTAAGACAGAACCCGTTCAAGTTTCCATTTTTGCAAACACTCCTGACATCTGCGGAGGGAACAGCCACCTCTCATTTATGACGTGTGCTTGCATATGCACATGTATGTGTGCATGTGTGTGTATACATATATATATATGTGTATATGTACATGTGTATGTGTGTATGTATATATGTATGTGCGTTATGTATTAATTGTTAATTTATACCGTGAGATGCCTGGAATCACATCATTAATATTTGTAGAACAAAGATGACCAGGTAGATAATGTTATTTACAAGTGACAGAATCTTGGATTAAGAAGACTTATGCTTAGTCTATCTGCATAGTCACAGTTCATCAGACTGTCAAAATGGAAAAAGAAAGTTGACACCACAGAAGGGTGAGGAACGAAATCTTGCAGAACAAATAAAAGAAAAATTGCTGATCTAGTGTACAGTAATGCTTTAAGAGTTTCAGTTACAAATATTGTTTAAATAAGCATTTGTCAAAGGCTTTATTTTTGTTTATAATACATGCCCTATAACACACATATTTCTAGAGGAAATAGTATATTCACTGAAATCAAATTTTTAAAAATAAATTTCTATATGTGAAAATATAGTAAATGATGTTAAATGTTAAGGATACCCAGAACTTGAAGAAGAAACACATTCAGGAGAATGTTGTAAGTAACCTAGAAATTGGAAATAATTTATCATGTGAACATTATATTTCATATGATTGTTATATGAAATTAGCATAGTACAAATTACTTGTCAGTACTTATAACATGAAAATACATAATAATACTTATGATTTTAAAGTTATATTATATTGACTTTTATTTGGATTCTGTGCCTAAGATTCGATATGACATATATCCAGACTTATATATATATGAAGGCAGTGTGTGTGTGTGTGTGTGTGTGTGTGTATGTACACATTTGTAGTTTTGCATCTGTGTGGATATTTTATAGCCAGAAGTTGACTTCAACTGTCTACCTATTTTACTTTCCATACTATCTGAGAGAGAATTTCTGAAGATACCTGGCATAAACCTTAACAGCTAGATAGAATATAACTCCAGTAACCATATGTCTCTGTCACTACTAGGTACAGATATTAGAAGCATGCCTGATGGTGTCCAACTCTTACATATGGACTGGGAATAAAATGTAAGTTTTCATGCTTGCACAGCAAGCATTTTTTTCTTTTTTTTTAACTTTTATTGCCTTATGATGAGAAAAGTTACATGATTTCAATTTATCTGAATTTGTTAACATTTAAAAACATATTTTAAGTAAATAGAATTAAATCACATTCTTGTTTCCCCTTTGCACTCCAACTCCTCCCAGTGACTCCTCCTTCAATAACTATAATAACTTTTTGTCATATTTCTTAAAATTTATAAAATATTATAACAATAAAAATGAGTATTATAAAAGTTGTTTGATATAAAACAACATTCAATCAATTTAACAGTCTTATGTAGATGCTTGTCCACAGCAATGCTGAAAATACATATGTTTTTCTCAATATAAATTTTAAATAACTCCAAACATATTAACTGTATATTTCAAAATAATACATCACTATTAGTATTTTCTTAAATAAACATAAATATATAAAGTCTTTTTGTTTGTTTGTTTGTTTTTTATTTAGTAGAGTTTAAAATCTTGGCTCTTACTGTGGTACAAGCCCAAAATAAGAACAATTTTTAGACATTGGATTTCATTGTAATAAGGCTGTACTTCAATGAATCTCACATCACCAAAGGATTTTACCTCCATCATAGCTAAGCTGAGACTTGACAGTTCTGCTGCACCAAGAAATGAATTGTAGGCACAATTTTTGGATACAGACTTCCAGGTATGGTCAAACTACTTGACTTGAGTGAGTGACTTTATTCTCAGCCTACAGAGAACAGACTACATTCATTTAAGAAATGGTGTATGTATTAAGATGGTCTATCCATAAAGTCATTCACCAACTGTTTCAATGAACAATGGTTCTACATGGAGGGTGGCACAGACATTAGGTAAGGGTAAGAATTTGGTTCATTAGCTGTGATAATTCAGAAAAGCATTCATCTCAGAAAAGAGTAACTTATAAAGTCCTCTTCTTCAAACTTGATAGAAGAGTTACAAATGTCAAGCAAAGCATTAAGTCTCACTCTTTGTTGTTCTCTTACAAGTCACCTCCATAGTTAATCATCTATGTTTCTTTTGGGTATATAAATACTTTTAAAAATTATAATCTGTTCCTAAAACCATAGTATAGTGCAAAAGCATGAAATAAACAATACTACTAATAGAGAGGCTGAGATAGGAGAAACAAGATTTCAAGACCCTTATGTTGTACACAGCAAGACACTGTCACAAATAAACAAGCTGAAAGTGTATATAGATTGTACAATATTGGACCTATTTCTCCAATTACCAAATTCGAGAGACCATTGGATGACAATCAACAAATTTCTAATTCCTCATATTTTTGGATTTTAATCAATTAGGATATGTTGGTAATATTAATTTTCATATTAAGATATTAAGAAAAGGTAATTGTCACTTCCTGTTTTTGTTGTAAGAGGTGGAATTAGGTTTGTGTGGATTTGTTGAAAGATTGCTTTCTTGCTTCTTCTAGGGTGTAGTTTTGCTCCTTATGCTAATGTTTTCCATCTATTATCCTTTATAGGGCTGGATTTGTAGAAAGATATTGTGTAAATTTGCTTTTATCATGGAATATCTTGTTTTCTCCATCTAAGGTAAATGATTTTTGTTGGGTATAGTAGCCTGGACTGGCATTTATGTTCATTGTAGAATCTGTATGACATCTGCCCAGGATCTTAGTTTTCATAGTCACTGGAGAGAAGTCTGGCGTAATTCTGATAGGCCTACCTTTATATATATATTACTTGCCTTTTTTCCCTCACTGCCTTTAAAATTCTTTGTTTAGTCCATTTGGTGTTTTGATTATTATGTGATGGGAATTTCTTTTCTGGTCTAGTCTATTTGGAGTTCTGTAGACTTCTTGTATGTTCATGGGCATCTCTTTAGGTTAGGGAAGTTTTCTTCTATAATTTTGTTGAAGATATTTACAGATGCATTACACTGGGAGTCTTCCCACTCTTCTATACCTATTATCTTTAGGTTTGGTCTTCTCATTGCATCCTGGATTTCCTGGATGTTTTGGGTTAGGAGCTTTTTGCTTTTTGCATTTTCTTTGACTGTTGTGTCAATGTTTTCTATGGTGTCTTCTGCCCCTGAGATTCTCTCTTCTATCTCTTTTATTCTGCTGGTGATGCTTGCATCTATGACTCCTAATTTCTTTCCTAGGTTTTGTATCTCCAGGGTTGTCTCTCTTTCTAATTTCTTTAGTATTTCTATTTCCATTTTTAGATTCTGGATGGTTTTACTCATTTCCTTCACCTGTTTGTTTGTGTTTTCCTGTAGTTCTTTAAGGGATTTTTGTGTTTCCTCTTTAAGAGCTTCTAGCTGTTTACCTGTGTTCTGCTGTATTTTTTTGAGGGTGCTATTTATGTCTTTCTTAAAGTCCTGTAACATCATTATGAAAAGTGAGTTCAGATCTGAATCTTGCTTTTCTGGTGTAACGGTGTGTCCAGGACTTGCTACGGTGGGAGAATTGGGTTCTGATTTTGTCAAGTAACCTTGGTTTGTGTTGTTTATTTTCTTACTCTTGCCCCCTGCCATCTTGTTATCTCTAGTTCTACATGCCCTTGTTAAATCTGACTGGAGCCTGTCCGTCCTGTGATCCTGGTTGTGTCAGAACTCCTCAGCGTCAGGCTGTCTCTGTGATCCTGTGATTCTGGGATCCTGTGACCCTGGGCTTGTTAGAGCACCTGAAAGTACAGCAGTTTCCACTGGGTGTTGTGGGATTGGCTGTGGAGCCTGAACCCGAGGTCTGCTCAGGACAACAGCCTAGAGCCACCAGAACGTGCACAGCAAGCATTTTAACTTATTCAGTCATATTCCGTCTTTAAATGTGATGTTTTAATAATATAGATCCAATAATTTTGGTTTTTCAAATGACCATTTCACCAGTATATTAGTATACTATTCTTTGCAAAGATCTCTTCTTTTCTTTCTTTTTTTCTTTCTTTTCTCTTTAGACAAGGTTTCTCCCTATAGTTTTGTTTGTACTGATCAGGTTGGCCTCAAATTCAGAAATCCACCTGTCTCTGCCTCTCAACTGCAGAGATTAAAGGCATGTACCTCTTAGCACCCAGCAGAGATGCACAGAGATTTTCAATCATTCTTAGGTCTTATAATTAAAACAACATCATATCATAAATAAATACCTCAATTTGAATCTACATGTTATTAGTTTATCAAAAAGAAGGGTGAATATCCTTCACCTAACTTGATATAACATCAAACTGCCTTCTAAATTTCTATGTTTGTACATATAGACAAAATATACTCTCAATCCATATAAGAGAAGGCTCTATTGATTCTGAACTGTGATGAATTTCGAGACTCATTGCTGCCCAATGCTGAGAATGAGAGGAGACCACTACTGATTTCATTTGCTGACTTTTAAACTTTTATGTCACTAAATTTACTTTAGTGAACCAGCCAACAGCAGAAAGATAAATAAGCAGTCTGACTTTTGCTCAGAAGCCAATACTTCTCTCTGATAAAAGTGGAACATAAGAAAACATTACTACCTCAGCCTTCAAATACAGCACAGTCAGGGAAGGTAAAGAAAATAGTTAACAAATGTGACTCTTTGGTTGTATAGGAAGCATGGCTTCTGTTTTGTAGCCCAGGAGCATACTTGTGGCTGTTACCAAAGCATTGTGTGTGTAAAAATGGCTAGAAAAAGTATTTTTAAATATTCTACAATGAATAATATGTATCAGAATTGATTACATGCATATAACATACCCATGCACATACACACACTTGGACATAGACAAATAAATACATTATCATTGTCATTCAACAGCACCTCATAAGTTTGTACAATCAATGTCTACCAGTTAAAGTTGAATGTGTATTATTTATGAAGAAAAATCAAGAAAATTCTTAGAAACAACAACAACAACAATAACAAAAAACCAGAATCATAGTTGTATTGGAATGGAGAGGTAAGGGAGTTTAGTCAAGAGATTCAAGTATTAATTCATAAAAAATAAATAAATAGGTTCTAGACCTTCTGATCAATGCTACGAACCTTTTTAATGCACTTCCAAATTCTTCAGAATGTAGACATAACTTTAGAGCTTTTCTAATAATATTAATGTAAAACTATATGTACTAATGTACTAAATATATCTCCTAATTCAAAGGTCAAACTCAAGAAAATTAGTACTTGGAAATCTAAACCTAAAGAGTAATTATTGAATGAAAATACTGAATCTGAAGTGACAATGTTGGCTTGGAATTTGATAAAGATAGTAACTTTTATGGTATCTCATTAAAATTATGAAATGTAAACATATATTATGTTAACATTTTATATCTTTAAAAGTACACCAACACATATATAATAATATTTTGATGTAATAAAAGTCAACATTTTTCTATATTTAATATATATCTCATGCCTGATAAGTAATGAAACCAAACAGAAAAATAAATAATGAAGTTTCTTCTATGTGTAATGCCATCAAAATGGTTATTCAAATGATATAGTAGACTTCCAAAGGGCAAATACATTTAAAAATATGATATGTGATTCCCTGACAACATGATAGCCACATAGGCCATGGAAACATAGATATGATTACAGATCTTTACTTATTCTTCTCCTCCAAATTCAAGCCTATAGTCTCAATATCAGCTCCATAGCAGATCATCTTATATAGACTCCTGTCTGCCCTTCCTCATCTCTTTATCTGCAGACTCTATTCTTCCAACACGTAACTCATGGCTTTATCCCAGCCCTCAAATCTAGCAGGCTTTCATTGGGTATATCCAGGCTATAGGGAGGCAGATATGATAATGGCAGAAATTCATCTCTTCATCCCTTTCCCAAATCCAATCCACAAGTTTCATCTCCAGCCCTGTAATGGAGCACCTGCTGTGCCCTCCTCTTTTTTTTTTCTGCACCTTTTTCCAATGGATCACTTAGAAATTCCCCTTCACATTTCATTTCTCCCACTTCCTTTTGTCCTACCCTCCAAGACTAGCAGACATTCCTTGGTGTGGTAGTTTGAATATACCTTGCCCAGGAAATGGCACTCTTTGGAGGTGTGGCCTTGATGGAGCAAGTGTGTCACTGTGGGCATGGCCTTAATACCTTCATCCTAAACACATAAGAGCCAATCTTCTAGAGGCCTTCAGATGAAAATGTAGAACTCTCAGCTCCTCCAGCATCATGCCTACCTAGATACTGCCATTCTCCCTCCTTGATGATAATGAACTGAACCTCTCTGAACCTGTAAGCCAGCCCCAATGAAATGTCATTATAAGAGTTCCCTTGGTGGTGATGTCTGTATACAGCAGTAAAACACTGATACACCTGGCAATAGACCTGCTAAGCAGGCAAAGTAAACAAATAGTCTTGCTGAAGGTTTTTACCTCTCCCTCCTCTCCTCTGAAATCAACCCATCACTCAAACCTTCAACATGTAGCAAACCACGTGTTGTAACTGTTGAGGACTGTCTTCATTCTCTTGCTCCCTTGCCAGAAAACCAAGAAAGTCCAGGAGAAACACACTTCTTTCCTTCCTTCTGAGGACCATCAGTCCTCCCCTCTAAACCTACTATCATTCATAACTCTCAGCTCCCAATATATAGAAGCAAATTTTACCCAGGGTTTACAGTAACCACACTTATAAGAATCTTAGGAGATATTCCTACCAGGAAAAACAAAGACATAGCAGTCTCCTAATGATCAGAGAAGGCAACTGAAATGAAGGAACAAAAATTCACTCAAAAAAGACAAGACCAGGTACTAATAATTTGACTTACAATCTTCAGAAACTCTGATGCCTAGCTGCCAACATAAAGCATAGTAATAGCCAGGAGCAGAATGTCTTCACTAGAGCCCAGAAGAACAAGACAAAGACCATAAAAATAGCCATTATTTCCCTAACTTAAAGTAGGAGATCAAGAGGGGTATACAGAACAATAAATAGGACCAAAAAATTCTTTTTGGCACATAATAATCAATACACTCACTATAGAGACCAAAGAAAGATTATCAAAAGCAACAAGAGAAAAGGACCAAATAACATAAAATGCTGACCTATTAAAACAACCAGTACCCCCAGAGCTCCTAGGGACTAAACCACCAACCAAAGAGTATACATGGAGGGACCCATGGCTGCATAAGTAGCAGAGGATGGCCTTGTCCATCATCAATGGGAGGAGAGGTCCTTGGTCTTGGTCAGTGTAGAGGAATACCAGGGCCAGGAAGAGGGAGTCAGTGGGTTGGTGAGCAAGGGGAGGGAAAAGGGGATGAGGTTTACAGAGGGCAAAAGAGGAAAGGGGATAACATTTGAAATGTAAATAAAGAAAATATCTAACAATAATATTAAAAAAAGAGATATATTCTGAATTTTCAATGGAAAAGTCTGGACATATGGCAGACCTTTTAAAAATTCTTAAACTTACAGGTGAGAGTAAAGATTACTAAAATGAGCAAAAATTTCATTCACAATAAATGAAAAACATAAGACATTCTATGACAAAAACAAAATTAATCAATATCTATCTACAAATTTATAAGATACTAGAATGATACTTTTCTTGATGCACACCACTTACCAAAGTTAAATCAAGAGCAAACAAGGAATTTCAACAGACCAATAATCCTTAGTGAAATAGAAGCTATTATTAGGAGTATCTCAATAGGAAAAAAAAAAACAGTACTACATCTTTTATTTGTATTTATTTTTATTATTAATCACTTTATTCATTTATGTTTCAAATTATCTCCCCTCCTGGGTGGCCTTTACATGATCCCTGCATTCCAGTCCCCTCTCACCATTCCCCTTTGCCTCTATGAGGGTGCTCCTTCACCTACTGACCAACTCCCACCTCATCGTTCTAGCATGCCCCTACTCTGGAGCATCAAGCTTCCACAAGACCAAGTGCCTCTCCACCCCTAGATGTCAGATATGACCATGCTCTGATACATATGTATCTGGAGTCATGAATCCTTCTGTGTATACTTTTCTTGGTTGGTGGTTTAGCCTCTGGGAACTTTGGGTTGTCCCATTAGTTGATATTTTTCTTCCTATGGGGTTGTGATCCCCTTCAGTTCCTTCAGTTCTTCTCCTGGTTCTTCCACTGGGGTCCCTGGCCTATTCTGATGACTTGCTATGAATATCTACATCAGTATTGGACAGGTGCTGGTAGAACCTCTCAAGGAACAGCCATGCCAGGGTTCTCTCTACAAGCGTTTCTTGGCATCAACAGTAGTGTCAGGGTTTAGAGTCTGCGGATGGGATGGATCCCTAGGTTGGCCAGTCCCTGGAAAACCATTTCCTCAGTCTCAGTTCCATTTTTTTGTGCCTTTCTTTCCTTGGAAAGGAACATTTCTGGGTTAAAATCAGATGGGCGGATGGCCCCATGCCTCAACTGGGACTGTGCCTATCTGCTGAAGGTGATCTCTAGAGGTTCTCTCTCCCCTTTGTTGCATTTTTCTGGCTAAAGTCTTCCCCTTGGGTCCTGGGAGCCTCTTGCTTCCATAACTTCCAACAATGCATGCAAATAGGTAATGCAGATCATGGGAACACTACACTGGTGGGGCTTATGGGAGGGAAAATTGTACAGCCACTATGGAAATCAATATGGCAGTCCCTCAGAAAATTAAGAATCAGTCTACCTCAAGACACAGCTGTATGCCACTCTGGTTGCATACCCAGAAGATGTTCTACCCTATCACAAGGACAGTTGCTCAACTATGTTCATTGCAGCTTTATTTGTAATGGTCAGCATCTAGAAACAACCTAGCTGTCTCTCAATGCAAGAATGGATAAGAAAAATAAGATTAATTTACATAATGAAATATTACTTAGCCTGTAAAAAAATGATATCATGAACTTTTCACACAAGTGGATAGAACTAGAAAAAAAAAATCATGCCATGTGGTGGAAATGTTCTTTAGCAAAGGGGAAGATTTACGGGTGGCCCTTCTGCTGAATGGTGGAAGTGTTCTTTGGCATAGGGGAAGATTTAGGGGTGGCCCCTCTGCTGAAAGGCAAGAAGGGGGCACCTTCAAATAATCACCCTGCAGCTGGGGATGTAACCACTCCATGAACCCAAGATGTTTTGGAAGTGATTCAAGGCTACTGAGAGCTGTGTGTGCAAGGATCAAAGAAACAAACCTCATGCACCTGGACATGGGGGAAAAATTATTTACTGCTAGTTAATGAAGAAGTGGGCATGCTTTGGCCATGAGAAAGTGCTAAGAGATTGTGCTCTATGATTGTTGTTTGATTCTGTTTTTAACCTCACTGTACTTTACTATAAAAGATTTCTCACATTAAAGGCTTTTTGCCATTGCCAGCAGAGCGGTGGTCCTCTCGTTCTCATTCAGTCACCCTCTCTATTTCAGCCTCACCCTTGTCGGCTGGCTCCGACAATGCCAAGTGAGAAAACTGAGACCCAGAAAGACAAGCATGGCCTGCTCAGTTGATATCACTGGGAGACCTGCTCTTTTCTGAATAAAAAGAGAGAAGCATTAGATCTGAGGAAGAGAGGAGGTGGGAGGGGGAGATGTGGTTGGACTGTAATAAAGAAGAATAAAATATGTAAAAGAGCAAAAAGAAAAAAATAGTAAACCCCATTTATAATAGTTCATTTTTGTGCTATATGAAGATCCCACATTTAACTGATGTACCTGTTTCTAATGTGTTGTACAGCATGATCCTCCATAAGAGCATCTTAAGAGAGTCTTTGCAAAGTATCTTTCTTTCCTGAAGCAAACACACAATAATTTGGAAAAATGAAGGCAGAAGCAAAAATATGGCATATTGTTTATACATTGCCTGTGCCAAACACCTTAAGGTCTTGTAAGTAGCCATATAGTAGACACCATAATAAAGTTAGCTCTATCCCTGAAAACAAGGGAAAATAGCATCCTATTATTCATATAAAACCAGAAAAATGCCCAGTATAGCCAAAGCAATCAGGGACAGGGCTAGGGGGTAAGAAAAATATATTAGAAGGCTTTCAGAGTTCATGAAATATTACAGATATATAGTAACAACCACCATAGGGACATAAAATTAGACTTGGCAGTTGAATGAAACAAAATAGAAGACCCAAACAAAAATGAGTACATTCAAGTGCAGTGATCTGATATTTGACAGAGATACCAAAAATACATACCAGAGAGAAGGGCATCTTCAACCAATGATGTTATGAATGCTGGATATCTTCAATGTAGAACAGTGAAATCAAGATTTGTTTGCTCTTGCTTCTGAGTGTATTATTTCCAGTCTGACCACTTTGTATCAGATAATCCAGCAGGGATTCATCCTTTGGAAAGGCAAATTCTCCTCCCAGCAATCTTGAGCTACCTATAGTCTATAACATTGTTTGAGATTAGTGAAGTAAAAAATAAACTATGAGGATTGGAGCAATGTTTCACTGGTTAGCAGTATTCTCTGTTATTGCAGAGTATAACTGGTTTTATTCTCAGCACCGGAATGGAAGCTCACAACTTTCCGGCACATCAGATTTCTAGGGATGAAATGATCTCTTCTGCCCTCTCATGGTTTCAGGCACATGGCCAAAATACTCATACATATAAGATAAATAAATATAAATTTTTTTAAATGGAGTTCTTGAGCTCATCAATGTTCTGTAGTGAAGAATGGTGAATGTTAAAAAGGAAAAAAAAAAGCTTTGAGAGGATCTTGCAAGAAATCGCACAGACAACTGATGGGATCAACAGAGAGCTACTCACCTTTGAATCCCTCAGACATTGGTTTTTAAATACAGAGTGCTAGGTTTTTATTACTTCAAGTCAGTAGCATCTGAAACTTACTTCAAGCCAATAGAATCTGAGACTTAGGGATTGAACCCTGAAAATCTGCATTTCAAGATGTCTGTGTGTTTTATATGCACATTGAGCTTGAGAAGTCCCTGAGGCAGAAATTTGTCAAAGAAACCATTCCGCCAAGGAAGATTGTGCTGCCCTTCCAGAGATTATTTTGTAGGGACCTGGCTATTAATTCAATTGGGATGAACCCAAGGGACATATTAGAAGTCATTTAAATCCTGCAAAGTAAGGAGTTTGATGTGAGCTGAAGATCAGCCCCTGGATTTAATTTATTTTGGATGCTATCAGGAAAAAAGCCACAGAATTAATGGCAAAGCTTCTGGTATTTTCCTACAAGTCTCTGACCTGAAATACTGTTCTTCCTTTTCAGAATAAATGAGACTATTATATCTGTTTTTTTCCTGCTTAAAACACTTTTGTAATAAACTAATAATATTGGTAAAATAGTATATTGGCTTTGTGTACAAAATAAGATAAAATATTTAAGAAATAGTACATTGACAATACAAACGTCAGGTAACAGAGACAAGGAGACACGGCATTTTCAACATAAAACTTAATCCAAAGTTCAGATCTCCATACTCACTTGAGATTCTATTTTAGTCCTATTCTTTGTATCTCATATGTTCAAAGATGATTTAATATTTCTAGTGTACCTCAACTTCCTGTTCTCCCACCATATTAATTGGAAACATAATACTCTCAAGAGAAGCTTTCTGGACGTACAGACCATCCCTTCACTGCTGATGTTAAGCTGAACAAGCTTTGAGAGCTGTTTTTAAATATTAGTCATTACAAGATACATGACAGTTTAGCCAAAGTACTGCATGATCTGTGAGTTACAGAACCTCAATCACTATTAAGATTGCTAAATTCTGTCTTCTTTATAGGTTACCAGATTAAAATGGAATTATAATTTGCCCTCAGCTCTAAACTAATTTCATTTTCATTGATTTCAGAAATATTCACTCAGCATCCATCAGGAATGATTTATTAAACTGCTAGCAGTAATTTTTTATACATATTTTTCATTTCCAAAGTAGGCTTTATTTAAGGTCAGTAGTCTGATTCTGTACTTTCAGTGAACAGAAGATGAAATTTAAGTAAAAGAGGAACAATCCAGAAATGGATAACACCTTTTGAGGATAGTTGTTGGGATAAATTCTAAGATCATGGGAACATGTGGTACAATTAATTTAAGTACACAAAACAATAGAGAGAAACAAACAAACAAAATAGAAAAGGGGAGAGAAAAAGATTTGCCACACCTGGAATAACATAGTAGGGTCATAGCCAACCATCTCCAGATGCCTGTCACAAGCATTGAGAGACAAGATTCACGATACCTTGGTGGTTTAATGAAGTCACCTCCTAGCTCCATTTCTTTTAGTAGTGCATCATAAGAATTTTATGTCTAAGCCTATGTACTGTTTATATGTACTGATGCCACAGAATTCATAGATATATGGACCAAAGTTAAAGGTACTGATCTTTATGAGGTCTCTGGATAGAAGATAAGAGACAAATGATTTGGACATGGGTAGAAAGTATTGGTAGTAAAGTTATCAAAGCTATATTCTTTATCACTATATATTTTATATAGTGTTATATGAGCTTAGGTTGGAATTTGTTTTATTTAATAGAAAAAGTAACCCATTTTGTGTAACCAAATTAGTTGTAATAATCTCATACTTTCTGAAGTACATTTCTCTAATTACAGTTTAAACTAACAGAGAGATTTTAAATGTGCAATCTATGTTTTTATAATAAGAAGATATGCTCTATCACTATGGAAATTATGAAGTAAATATGAACAAATATCATGGGAGTATATCATGGTAGCAATTATAAATATAGTCTAAAGCAATATAGATCTTAATTTGAAAACAACTTTACCAGATCTTGCCCTGGAGACCAGGTCAAATAAGTTAAAGAAAATTCAAGTGGTCATTTAACATTAGTAAATTAAGGTCAAGGTAAGGTTCAATTGATTCTTAGAGGACATCTTTCCCATCAACAGAACATGATTTATTGGCATTCTCTTCAATGTTGTGCTATCTAGTTTAGCTTGACTTTTTTCAGATTTTAACATCATCATTATGAACTGTTTCCTTATACTTTCTGTACAACAATCAGTTACTTCAATCCTGAACCTGCTACACCGCTAATGTGCCATGATCTTTCCTGTCAGTGCAACCATTTCTACCATGGCTACAATTACTTTAAACCACACATAAAGCCTGATTATCAAGTGTTCTGTCCTTCCTTTTCTTTTCTTTTCTTTTCTTTTCTTTTCTTTTCTTTTCTTTTCT
>JADRCC010162269.1:0-15649 GCA_019843855.1 Hylomyscus alleni
TATATATATATATATATATATATATATATATATATATATATACTCATTGAGATTTTATATATATAATCTCAATGAGTTTATCTATGTATCTACCTGTATCAGTATACATATATGTGTACTGTGAATATGGGTATTTTCTACCTCTTCATAGTACTACCAAATCTCTTCCATTAAATGAATTCTAACCTAATTTAACTAAAATGTGTTCTTAAGAGCCAGAGTGGGAAGATGGAATGCTAGAAAGAGCCATCTTCTGGAGTGACTGTGACTGCTGTGTATGTGAAAGACTGGATTCACCACCATTCATAGAAAGAGAAAGGTCTCACCAGGAGGGGTGAGGCCCCTCCCAGAGAAGTGGTAAAAAATGATTGGTTCCTGGAAGAGAAAAGGATCATGGTCTTTAGTAGTGTAGCCAATGCTAAGGTGCCCGGCTCGTATTCCTGGAGTCAACTCTAAAGGAATACAGTAGGAACTCACACAAAGAGAGATGAAAATGGGGAGAGAAGGAGGAGGAGGAGGAGGAGGAAGACGATATAGTACAAAGAAGGGATTAGTCAGGAAGGGCAAAGAGATAAGAAGAGGATAATTAGGTGAATGAGATCAAAGTAAATCATATATGCTTGTGCACCGAAGTGTGAAAGAATAAATATTTATTTAACGGTAACTGCTTCTACAAGTTAAACATTCTTAGAATTTTCAAACGCTAAGACTTTGAACATCCCAGGCTGCCAGGGTGCTAACTATATTGAAACTAGTGGTTTTTACATATTCAGCAGGCTCATGTAATGTAGGTAATTTTTTAAGAAACTGGCTAATTTAACATTGATTTAATTTAAAAGAAAATACTCATGTCTTCAGCAAATAGATACAGCACAGGCTTGTGTTTTTTATTCTGGTTTGTTGGATCTTTCTAAAGTACACAACTTTATTAGCCAAACAAGCTAGTATTTCTAAACACTTAGGGGATTAAAAAAAAATGTGAAATTGTGCTTAATGAAATAGGATGATTATTTTAATGTCACTATTACGAAAAAAGTAATGTTTTGCAGTTATGGGAGCCTAAAGACACTATCCAAGAGTTTTAAGTAATTTAAAAGCATCAGTTTGATTATAAATTAATTGAGGTATAGTCATTATCTAACTAGACTATTTTTGAGAAGATCTTGAAACACTAATTGCTAAACATAATCTAAATGTATTAATTTTGCCTCTCCATTTGCTTTGCCACAGAGAGACCACATGAGTCTGGAATTCTGGGACTCTGCTCCTTTCGCCATGTTCTTCGACTATAAGTGATGCCCATGACTGTTTAAAAGTTGTGAGCCGTTTCCTTGAACTCTGTCAGGCCCCTGGCAAAGCTGGGACTTTTTGGTAACGTGCAATTCATTATCCCCATCTCTAACTAGAAAAAGAAAGTTGCTTGGGGTTAAAGCTGAAGTCAATACCTAGTTTGTACCAAGAAGGACGGCAGTAGAATTTGATTCTGTATGCAAGGAATGGAGGATGCACCTTTGTTAGGGGAACAAAGACTGGTCCGTCCTAAAGTAAAGTGACTAAGTGACTAATTACTGCAGGATAGGAAAGAAGGCACAGAACCAAACCCGAGTGAGGAAAGAAACTGACGGAAGGTTCTAGAGGAGGGATTTTTGTTTGTTTCTTTGTTTTTCGAGATAGGGTTTCTCTGTGTAGCCCTGGCTATCCTGGAACTCACTCTGTAGACCAGGCTGGCCTCGAACTCAGAAATCCACCTGCCTCTGCCTCCCAAGTGCTGGGATTAAAGGTGTGTGCCACCACCGCCCACCTATAGTTCAATGAGTTTATCTATAAAGTTATCAAAAAAAAACACGTTTAAAAGGTTTTCTTTGGTAGTACTCTCTAACACTCTTAAGGGGAAGTTCTGTGACACTAAGATCTAGTTCTCTAATTGGCTTTTGATTTGGCAAGAAAGAAGGCTGGGAGCCAATTGTTGGGCAGAAGGTACAAATGGGACGTCCGGGTCCCAAGAGGAAAAGGAGAAGCAGGGAAAGAGGGAGGGGGGCTTTTCTGCTACATTTTGGAAAGAGGATAGAACAGCAATCATAGACGATCTCGAGGCCGCTAGGACAGATGGTCAAGGATGTTGGCAAGAGCTAGCGGATACAAACCACTAAGTTTAGGGCAGAAGGAGCGATGGAGATAATAAACTGGTAAGGACACACCTTTCTAGGCAGGAGGTATTTGCACCTAGCAATTGTGCTAGCAGGCAAGTTAAGGTAACAAAGCTGAGTGTGTGTGTGTCTTTTCTCCGAAGATTCAAGGATCTCAGGAGTGAGCTGGTGGTGCAGTCAATGCCCGGAGCATAAGGTGGATAGAAAAGGCAAGCAGGGCAGGAGCTGGCAGTGGACGATCCCAGAGCTAAGCGGGGTGGAGCAAAAGGGAGGTTGGAGGGGCCAGAGTGCTGTAGTTCCTGGGCAAGGCAGTAGAGTGTTTTTAAAAACGACCCACAATATAACACGGTCTTGTAAATCCTACTAGAAGTCAGAGGGTCTCCAAACCTCCTCTGTTCTGTTTGTCACAGACCTGGTCGTCTACAGGAAATCCTTTCCATTTGGAAAGCTCTAAGATTTTTCTGTCACATTACCTCCAGTTGTTACGTTTGAAAATCTTCGGGCGGTGGTGGCGCACGCCTTTAATCCCAGCACTTGGGAGGCAGAGGCAGGTGGATTTCTGAGTTCAAGGCCAGCCTGGTCTACAGAGTGAGTTCCAGAACAGCCAAGGCAACACAGAGAAACCCTGTCTCAAAAAAAAACAAAAACAAAAAAACAAAAAGAAAAAAAAAGAAAATCTTTCACTGTCACGGACTGAACAGCCAATTATTCTTTCCTGGTAACTCGTGACTCAATCATAATCAAGGGTTCAACTCTCCTGAGAACTTCTCCAAATTGAGTTCTAATCTGATTGATGTTTTACATCTAAAATCCCCTTTGAGATTTCCTCCAGGGGATGGGAGTTGGGGGGTGGGTGTCAAACCTTCTTAGGATTTGCCCTTTGCTTTGTATCTTGATCGTATCTTTTTTTTTTTTTAGCTGTAATCACCATGTATTCCTGCACCCCTCTTTGTAACTCATAGTCATTCAATACTTTCTAAATGGAAATAAAATATTTAATTTTTATCTTCCAGAGTGGCCACTCCAGGAGCTCCCATAAATATTTTTGTGGCAACACAGTCATTCTTAGACATTCAGTACAACAAGAAGCACTGCTTCTTGTAACAGCACATATTGGAAACATTGGTTATGTCACCAAGATGCGACCTAGGTTGTTCACTGAGTTAGATATAATCACTTTAACGGATCTGGGCTTGACTCTACAAAGTCAAGGACTAAAAGAGAACTGCTACCGTCTTCAACAGTTTTCAGTTTTATCAATGAAGGAGGAAGGTCAATTCATTTAAGGCCCAGGAAACTGATGATATTAATTTACCCAAATGCCTGTGTGGGGAATCTGAAATAGATTGATGAGTTCTTAGCTTTCTATCTTGTTATTGGTATGGATATGAAATGCTCCCCTCCTGGGCTTGTGTTTGAACACTTTGGTACCCAGTTGGTGATACTGGTTTTGGAAACATTGGAAGGCAGAGCCTCACTGGAAGAAATATATGACATCATACTAGTCACATTTTAACCCTCGCCCCAGCCAGAGTTACCCTATTGTGTTACTGTAGACAGACGTCACCAACCATCTCATGTTCCTGCTACCCCACCCTGTTCCCATCTCATGCCTCCTTTACTGCTCAGATGTGAGGCAGGATAAATCTTTCTTACCTCAAGTGTCCTCTGTCAGATCATTTATCACAGTGACGAGAAAACTAACCACAGCACATCTTACACCGAGAAAGCTTTTAAAATTTCATCGGAGATTCGTTACAAAAGTGCTGACAAAGCAAACTTAAGAAGGCTCACCTTAGCCCCGTGACTGGCGTGTTGCCTTTGCTCAGTCTCTATTTCTTGGGTGAGTGAATAAATCCCCACCTGCCACTAGCAATTTTAGTCTTTCCCAATTCAGTAAATATTTAAAGAGTTAGTACTAGTGGTCCTAGAGCCACTGTGACGAGAAACAGAAGCATCATAGAAATGACAGGCTTAATTAACATTTTGTTGTACGCATGCACAGTAGCATTTCACCCACTTTAAGTGAGTTTCATGTACACATATTCTTAGAAAAGCATGTTTCCTTGGGGACAATATACCACTCCAAAATGTAAATTCATCTCTAAATCTAGGTGGGTCAGGAGGCAGAAAATTCTGTTTTATAAGAATGGATTGAGATGCAAAACAATTAATAAGTAAAAATATTCTCATAATCACACATAGAAAAAATTACAGCTTCCGAGTTGCAATTGTCTTTAGCACAACTCATAAATATTTCTTACATATTATTTCTTTATAGCACGAAGCTTAAACTGGGTGATACGAGTATAGAAAATGTCTGTTTAATAGACCTGCCAAAAGGAATTTATGTATGCTATAATAACTCATAGCATATTTCTTTCAGCTTAAAATAAAAACTTAGGAGACAGAAATACATCAAACTTCCCAACAAGTACTAAAAGGATTTGCTTGCTTGTTGCAAATAAATCATTCAAAACATAATGTTCTTTTGGGTTTAACCTCTGTGTTCTTTCCAAGGATCAGCACTCTTGAAGTTTGAACTATAATTATACAAAATATAATTAAGTAAAAGTCTCATGATGAAATAACAAGCTAAAATTAAATAAGAGATTGCTTGTTGTAAATCATATGACTTTGATCATATTTAATTTAAACATCTCCATACACTTGTAAGAAATATTTTTTAATTATAAAAATGAATGGACATTATGTATTGACTTCTTAGAATATTATCATCTGCTATTATCTTTGTTTGTGGAAAGGCACACGCTTTACTATTTTTTATATTTTTCTAATTATATCGAGAATAAAATTCAGAGAATAATCAATAAAAGGTATGGAAATGATATCAGTACATACATATCTCACTTTAGTATAGTCAGCAAGTATAATCATTTCATACATCCATAACTTTGTCATCTTATTCTCGACTTGGCTCTCATCTAATATTACTCTTCATTTATGTAAAATTGTTGATATCCATATATTATGAAGGGTCTTCTGCTTAGCCTATGTTCTTGGTGTGGTGCCAATATTTGCTGATCAATTTAAACATCTTTAATATTTAAGAAGTAATACCAGTCTTAAGATGGTAACTATATTGAGTCAAGGTGTCTATGTTATATAACATGTTTGAATTAAATTTCCACACTCTTCGGCTTTCACTGCAACTCTATATCCTCTCTGCTGGGGTAGAGAAGAAAGGGTAAACGTCATGTCACTGAGGGAAGTCAGCCCAACACTGAGAGAACTCAGGGTGGGCATAGGAATCTGGAGTCAGGAAACTGAAGTAGACACTCAAGAGGAAAGCTGTTACAGGCCTGTTCCCCCTGGCTTACTCAGCTACTCTTCAATATACCTGAGGTCTACCTGCCCAGGTGTGTCACTACCCAAAGTGGTCAGGGCTCTTCTCCATCACTTAGCAATTAAGAAAATCCCTTAAATCCATGCCTGCAGGCTAATCTGATGGAAGCAATTCTTCCACTGACTTTCTCTTTGCCCAGGTTACATCTCAGTTTCTGCCAAGTTCTGCCAAGAAAGCAACCAGCACGATCCATCCTTTGTCAACTTTGACACATAAACGTATTGCTTTGATCTCTAACCTTTCCTCTGACCCCCCCAAATCGTGTTAGTATCACAATTTAACCCAACTTTAGAAGTGCCAAAATCTTTTTGAAAAAAAAAAAATTAAGTCTATATAATCTCTTTAGAAATCCAGTCCCGGGCTGGTGAGATGGCTCAACAGGTAAGAGCACCGACTGCTCTTCTGAAGGTCATGAGTTCAAATCCCAGCAACCACATGGTGGCTCACAACCGCCCGACGCCCTCTTCTGGTGCTTCTGATGTGACTAGAGGTCCTAAAGTCAATTCCCAACAACCAGATGAAGGCTCACAACTATCTGTATAGCTAGAGTGTGTACTCATATATATAAAATAGAAATCCAGTCCCTTAAGTGTGAGCTCCTATAAAATTCCGTAGCAATGCTTTTAGTTCTTCCCTTTGAATAATATACACACATACATACACACATGTGCACACACACCATACACATAGGCATATACACGCATGCACAAACACAGGAACATGCTTGCATGTATGCAAGAACACATGTATTCATGCACCCACATGCACATATAGATGAATAAACACATACATGTATGGATTGTGTATGTACGTGTACTTATGAAACAAAACAGGAGCAGAAATCACCGAAAAGGTTAAAAAAGAGATAAGCCATCTGTATGCTGACTTTTGAGGACTTTTATTTAAAAAATAATATATCTGAGCATGTTCTCAGCTGCCAGCAAGCCAAAGATGTCCTAGTAGAATTCTGAGCGGTATCCACACTTTGCATTGTGATCCTGCCCAACCTGTCTCTCTGCTTGTCATTTGAATGTTGAGAATATGTAAATAAATCTCTACTCCAGTTTCCTGGCTCAGGATTCCTATTTCTACCCTGAGTTCCTGCTCTAGCTTCCTTCAGTGATGAGCTGTAACCTGTGACACGAAAGAGGACAGAATTGCAGTAAGAGCCAAGGAGAGTGGAAAATTAATTCTAATTTATGATATAACATAGAAACTTTGACTCAATATAGTGGACATCTTAAGATTGGTATTGCTTATTAAATAAAATAAAACCTTGAAAATGTTAAAAAAAAAAACCTTTTAAAAACATTAAAACCTGAAAAAGCAAGTCTTTGCAAGGTCATACACTGTGAGGGCTTATTGTACCTCTAAAATCTAATTTCCAATCGTAAATACTCCCTAAAAGGTAGTGTCTACAACTTTTCCCAGTGGTCTCTTTTCTAAAAACAATAAATGTGTAATTCTCTAATTTTCTACCTTAAATCCCCAGTGTTGCATTATTTCGGGATCCAACACAGAACTGATGCATAGATGTGCCCCTTTCTTTTGAGGTCTACCGTTTATTTTTGAATGGAAGCCTCAAAGACGCTTTCTTTTCCAAATTTTGTGAGTTTGCATGATTATTATTGAGCAGCAAGAAGTTGCTGACAGCCACATGAATAAATGAAAATGATGGGGAAATTACTTGGCATGCCAGACTCCATCCTGCACCTGCCCTGCAGCCTGAGCCTAATGCTCACAGACCGGGGGACACGTCACTGATGCTTGGCCCTTACAATGGGCTACCACACCAAAGCAAACCTGGATTCCATATATTACAAATTTCACAGTCCAGAGCCTTCATTCAGAAGAATTTCATCTCTTCTTTCTGCCAGGACACGATAAGAAATCACAATGGAGCAAGGAGATGAGGTACGCTGGTCCATGCCGGGCATTTGTGGAGCAGGCTCTCGGCTGCCAGCAAGCCAACGATGACTTAGAATTTTCAGCGTATCCACTCCTTGCATTGCGATCATGGCCCGACCTGTCTCTCTGTCTGTCATCTGAATGCTGAGAAGCAGCACTGAATCCAAGCATGCCATGTAAGTATGTGGATGGAGGGGGCAGAGATCTAAAAGATGGTCAAAAAGACGCACACTACCTGTAACTCCCTGCCATCAAGTCTCATGGAAAGTACTGTTACTGTAAACAAAGCTTAGACACTTAGGCACTACTTTTACTCTAAAAGCAAACCATTCAGAGGCATGCATTCATCAGGCCTTAATCATCAAATCCAGCTACTTGAAATTATTAGTTATTGATGTCTTATTAGGAAAAAAACAAAGCCAGAGTATGACCTGTGAATCTGTGTGGTTAATATAATAAAGGCCGGAAGATGTGCAAGATGGTAAAAGTAACAGCTTGTGGGGGAAAAAAACTTAATTTATTTTAGCTGATACAAAAGAAGACTTTGTGTGTGTATATATATCTATATCTATATATATATACAATTATGTTTATATTCAATTATATATATTCAATTAATTATATATGTTCAATTACATATATTCAATTATAGAGGTATTTTAGCATGATGCAAACAGTACATAACACATGTATGTGTTAGAAAATATATATATATATGTGTGTGTGTATATATATATATATACATATATATATATATATATATCACATGGTTTTCTCTATATGTAACCATCTGTTATCTGTTCATGGTGAAAATATTCAAGATCCTTTTGTTCTAGATTCTGAGTTAAACAGTGCACTGCTGTCCTTCGTAGTCACCATTATAGTAAATGCCACAGCAGGGCTTGCAATCCTGCCTAGATCTAGCTTAACCAACTTCCCCACCTCACTGTGACAGTCACCAACCTTTCACATCTACTAAGCTGTTCTCTCGCAGCCTCCAACAACCACCACTCTCCCCAAACTTTGATAAGCTCAGTTTCTTGCATCTCATGTCTAAACGGCACCGTACAATACTTAACATTCTGTGATTGCCTTATTTCATTTAACAGAATAATCTCTGACTTGTCTACCTTGCTGTAACAAAAAAGTAGAAACAAACGGGATGAAATCTATCTTTAAAAGCATCAGAACATCGAAGAAACAATTACCAGAGAAAGGAAAGGCAACCTATAGGAACAATATCTTCAAATGATAGGTCAATTAAGAAGTTATTTTGTGAAGTTCATGAAGGATTCAGTTCAAAAGTAAATACCATTCCTTAGTGGTAGGAAAAGGTACTGAATGGACATTTTCCAAAGACGGCATAATGTCTAAAGGGAAACATGAGAAAAGGTAAGTACCAGTGATCATGAGAAAGTGCACCTGAAAGCCATAACGAGTAACGATCTCATTGGCTCTTTGAGTTATCTGTCATCCTAGGAAGGCTGGCTACCATCAGAAAGAATACTGACAACCGATTCTGGTGAGGATATGAAGGAAGGGGAATCCTTGTTTACCATTATGAGACATAGCACGAGCGTTTCATAAGACTTGCAAGTTGAATTAGCATCTCAAGAAATGCTATTCATGGTGCCATGCCAGAGTTTGTTCTCTGAATGATAATAGGTAGCACATTCTTCGCTTGTCATATGCTGGGCTGCAAGATCACATAGGGACATATGGCAGATAAGTGTTGTTAATCACACAGTACAGATGGTTCCCCCAACTTAAAATAGGAGATTGTATTTGACATCTATGAGTGAGAATGGTGGATGTTGTTGAATGAGTTTAGAAGATTTCTTGTTGCTGCATTACTGAGAAGACTTAGAAAATACATCCACTGTATCTTTCTCCTCATAATGATATTTAAAGATCATTCCTAAGGAATTTAATGGTGTGTGTACATGTACATGTGCGTGTGTGTGTGTGTGTTTGTGTGTGTGTGTGTGTGTGTGTGTGTTTGCAGGTGACCATACGTAAGAGTCTGTATATGTGTGCTAGTATATGTATATTTGTGTGCCTGCAGCAGAAGACAACCTCACATATTCATTCTATGACATTGTCAGGTTTTATGTTGTTTGTTTGTTTGTTTGCTTGAGACAAAGCCTCTAACTAGTCTGAAAGCCAGCAAATAGGCTTGCTGACCATGAACCCTAGAGATCTGCCTGTTTTGGGCTCCCCAACTCTAGGATAATAAGACACTTTTTTACATGAGTGTTGGAGATCACATTTGGGCCCTTGTATGTGTAAGATAAGCATTTCCCTAAGCAAAGCATCTTCCCAGCCCAACTGTAATATGTTTAAGAGATGATATGTTATAATGCTAGGGTTATCCAAATGGTCTGACATGGAATTTTGGAGAAGTGAGCTTAAAAGGAGTGAGTCTTCTTCACTTTTGTGATTCTATTAAAAACAGCAGTGTGTCTACAACTTCTCCATGTGATCCAATGAATCCTGTACATGTTCTTTTTCCCTGCACTAGTAAGGAGAGATAATGCTCATTTCAATGAAAAAAAATTACTTAAAGTCAAAGAGCTCCATTTTTTATTATTATAAAGTTACCTCTAGAGGCCAGCCTGGTCTACAGAGTGAGCTCCAGTACAGCCAGGACTACACAGAGAAATCCTGTCTCGAAAAAGAAAAAAACAAAAAACAAAAAAAAACAAAATAATAAAATAAAAGGTTACCTCTAAGTGTTGTTATGATTTATTTAATTTTAACATTAAGTGGAGCATGTACTTCTGTGGCATGGTTGGGTATCTTTGGGGTATATGTCCAGTAGTGGTACTGTTGGGTCTTTAGGTAGATCTATTTCCAGTTTTCTGAGGAACCTCCAGATTGATTTCCAGAGTGGTTGTACCAGTTTGCAAGAGCCCCCTCAACAAAGAAGGAGTGTTCCTCTTTCTTCAAATCCTACTCAACATGTGCTGTCACCTGAGGTTTTGATCTTAGCCATTCTGATTGGTGTAAGGTGGAATCTCAGGGTCATTTTGGTTTGCCCTTCCCTAATCACTAAAGACTTTTAACATTTCTTTAAGTGCCTCTCAGCCATTGGAGAGTCCTCTGTTGTGAATTCTCTAAAGTTGCTTATCATTTGTAAAAGTTCTCTGGTAGAATTTTTGGGGTCACTTATATATACTATCATATCATCTGCAAATAGTGATACCTTAACTTTCCTTTGTCACCTTGTGTCCCCTTGATCTCCTTTTGTTGTCTTATTGCTCTAGCTAGAACTTCAAGAACTATATTGAATAGATAGTGGGAGAGTGGGCAACCAACCGTGTCTTGTCCATAGTTTTAATGGGATTGCTTCAAGTATCCCTCCATTTAATTTGATATTGCCTATTGGTTTGCTGTGTATCGTTTTTATTATGTTTAAGTATGTTCCTTGAATTCCTGATTCCTGCAATAATTTTAACATGAACAGGTGTTGTAGTTTGTCAAATGCTTTTTCAGCATCTAATAAGATGATCATGATTTGAGTTAGTTTATATAGTGGATTACATTAATGGATTTTCATATGTTGAACCAACCTTGCATCCCTGAGATGAAGCCTACTTGATTGCGGTAAATGATGGTTCTGATGTGTTCTTGGATTCAGTTTGCTAGAATTTTATTGAGCATTTTTGCATTGATATTCATAAGTGAAATTGCTCTGAAGTTCTCTTTTGGGGGTGTGTGATTTAGGTATCAGAGAAATTGTGGCTTCATAGAATGAACAAGGTGGTGTTCCTTCTTTTTCTATTTTTCTATTTTTTTTTTTTTTTGGAATAGTTTGAGGAGTGTTGGTATTAGTTCTTTGAAGGTCTGGCAGAATTCTGTACTAAAGCCATCTGACCCTGGGCTTTTTTTGGTTGGGAGGTTTTTAATGACTTCTATGTTCTTTGGGGATATGGGCCTGTCTAGATAGTTTACGTACACTTGATTTAGTTTTGCTATATGATATCTGTTTAGAAAATCATCTATTTCATCTGGAATTTCTAAATTTGTTGAATATAGACTTTTGTAGTAGGATCTGATTTTTTTCAATTTCCTCCATTTCTGTTGTTATGTCTCCCTTTTCATTTCTGAATTTGTTAATTTGGATACTGCCCCTGAGCCCTTTAGTTAATTTGGCTAAGAGCTCATCTGTCTTGTTGACTCTCTCAAACCAGCTTTTCGTTTTGTTGATTCTTTGAATTGTTCTCTTTGTTTCTTTTTTGGTTAGTTTTGGTTTCCTGCCTCCTACTCCTCTTCTGTGTTTGCTTTTTTTTTTGGTTCTACAACTCTCATGTGTGCTGCTAAGTTGCTAGTGTAGGATCTCTCCAATTTCTTTGCGGTGGTACTTAGTGCCATGAATTATTTTCTTAGCACTGCTTTCATTGTGTTCCATAATTTTGGATATGCTGTGTCACCATTTAAATTGAATTCCAGGAAGTCTTTAATTTCTTTCTTTCTTTCTTCTCTGACCAAGTAATCACTGAGTACAGAGTTGTTCAGTTTCCATGGGTGATTGCTGTTATGATGTCTAGCTTTAGTCTGTGGTGATCTGATAGGACGCATGGGATTATGCAATCCTCTTGTTCCTGTTGAGGCTTATTTCGTAATTGACCATATAATTTGACCATATAATTATGGTCAATTTTGGAGAAGATACCATGAGGCACTGAGAAGAATATATATTCTTTTGTTTTTAAAAAAATAAGAAAATGTAGATTAAAATTTTAAAATAGAAAAAATGAAATATTTTTTCTTATAGCACCAAATAGAAATAATAGCATTGGATTTTAATATAATATCTTTAAGATTGTTTCATTTCTTCTATAGATTTATTTAAGGTCAACTATCTTTTAATTCATCAATTTCATATAAATATTTAAATGATGAGAAATATATATGCATATGTTAGCTATCTTTTTTACTTCTTCTTCTTTTATGTATTACATTCTAACTATAGTTTCTTCTCCTTCCACTCCTCCCAGTCACCCTTCTATCCCAGATTCAATTTTATGACTTCCAGAATGTTCTCTGCGGTTCTCGACTGTTAGGAAGTAAATCTGGTGGCTTGTCTCAGTATCAAGTAGATATTGACAAAATATCAAGAAGTGAGGCCAGGAACTAATGGAACCAGATATTCAATGTAGAGAAGAAATTCGTTATTGTAGATGTTTTATAAAAGTTAGGTCTGGTTCTTTCTCCCAGCTCCATGCTCCCAGAAATAAGACTCACACTCAAAATATATGTAGGAGTTCCTTGGTCATATATAACTAGAATATTCTCTGACTAGAATCATAATGTAAGATAACCAATTTATTTTAACCCACATTCTGCCATGTGGCTGGTTACCTGTGCTCAGGTACCATGCATGTGTCTCCTCATATCTTCCAGGGCAGATCTCCCACCACGCTCTATCCTAGAATTCGTTCTCCTCCTGGATATTCCATTTTCTATTTCCTGCCTAAACCATGGCCATCAGATTTATTATTGACAAGTGCCACACCCATACAGACATAAAATATTCTCTCTATAGACTATTTTATGACCTTCTCTAAACAGTATATTGAATTAAAACCATACTATTTAAATATCCAATATGCAATATGAAGCATGCAATATATAACATCCAATATACAATATGTCACCTCTTGATAAATTCTTCCAGAAACAAAGCATATCATCCGGGCATGTCTATTGGAAACGAACTTATTTGCATAGCATTGTTAACATATTCTAGAAGTTTTGCCTTATTATATCAGTGGGATAAATGGTTTTGATACTTAATCCCATGAGTTTTAATAAGTATGTTCATATTGCCTCTTTAATTTGAAAAGTCTTAAGTTGACACCACAATTTCATGGTGCTAGGGTTCGACATAAACGTAATCATTTCTTCATAAGCCACGCATGTGGCTTCAAGCTCTTTGTCCCTCAGGAATAAATTTACTCACTGTATTTCACAAGTTACATGGTTTTAAAAATATGTAATAAAGTTACTAGTGCTTTTCTGTTTACATAACCCCTTAGTCAATGGAACCCTTAACAGTATTTGTTTCAATACTAAATGGGGCACTTGATTAATATTTGTTTTATGAAAATGATATTCTTGTTTAAGCAGGTAGAATTTTGGAAAATAATTTTTGGGTTCTGACAAATTTGTCTGGGAAGAAATCAAGAAAAAACTGTAGAACTTACAGCCTCTAAATAAGCATTAGCATGAAACAGCCTGTCTCTGTTTCACAGGGACTTATTTGAAGAGAGTCTTAGTGTTTGTTTCACCCTGGGCCTCCTCAAGTCCCTTTCTCTCCATTTATTTGTTGTTATGGGGACAGAAAGCAGCCAATAAAGAGGCTGTCTGTTGCCAAAACTAATTTCTTTGGCAAAGTGTGAAGTTCAGCTTCCCAATATGTAATTATGTGTGAAATCATACAAGAGGAATTTAATAAGGCAAGACTTATGTCAGAAAAAAATTAACATTCATATTTAAAAAAAACAAACAAACTTTTATATAGTTCAAACTCAGTACAGATTCACTCTTTAAAAAAAGAAATATAAAATATAACTATATTTCTTTTCCCATCCTACAAAACATGTAGAAAATTTGTCCTCCAGAAAATGCGTAATAGAATTACTAGGTTTAAATTTCTTGATGTACAATACCAACTGACTCCCTCAAATCTACTTCCCTTTGAAGTATGTCTCAACTATTGGATTTCTGTGATTCCTATAATAAATCCCTCCTGTGAATGGAAATGTAGTAATAGGATCTAGTGAAAACTAGCTAGCTTGATCCATCCAAGGTTGGGTGGGTTCAAATATCTGAATGATGTCAGCATAACCCGAAACATTCTGAAAAATGCTTAGAAGTCTATAACCAAGACTTTTTCAGGAAGATATAACATTCTAATCTCATCACTGTAATATTTGTAATCAAATGAGACAGAAAAAAAGGAGATCATTTTGTGTTGCATAGTTGCTCTTACGACTATCGAGAAAGGTCAATGTGCCACTAAGATCATATGGATTCTATAGTACTTAATCATTCATTAGCTTGCATTCCCTGAAGCATTGAAGTTAGGCCCTGGTTTTTCTCCCAGCCCCATGCTCCCAGAAATAAAATTCAGAATATATTTACAAATATATTCAAATATATTCAAAACTCAAAATATATTTACAAATGCATTGGCCATATAGCCAGGCTTTTCTCTGACTAGATGTAACTTAAAATATCCCATTTATTTTAGCCTACTTTCTGCCACATGATTGGTTACCTGTGCTCACACACCATGCATCAGACTCATCACATCATCCCAGCAAATGTCCCACCTCCTTCTCTCCCAGAATTCTTTCGCCTTCCAATGTCCTACCTTCTACTACCTGCCTACATCATAGGCCATAGGCTTTTTAATCCACAGTTGATGTATTCATACAATGCCCAAGATGCTTACTCTACACTGAAGACCCAGTGTCATAGAAGATTGCCCAAGTGCTGTTGGCCTACTTGTCTTTCATGCCTTAACAACATAAATATATTAAGCATTCTCTCTTGGGCTCTCCTTGTTACTTAGCTTCTTTGGGTCTGTAGATTGTAGCACAGTTATATTGTACTTTATGATTAATAGCCACTTATAAGTGAGTACGTACCATGCACGTGTTTCTGGGTACCCCGGTTACCTCGCTCAGGATGATATTTTTCTAGTTCCATTCATTTGGCTACACATTTAATCATGTCTTTATTTTTAATAGCTGAATAGCATTCCATGATGTAGGTGTACTATATTGTTTTATCCACTCTTCAGTTGAGGGACATCTGGATTGTTTCTGATTTCTGACTATTACAAATAAAGCTGCTATGAACATAGTTGACCAAGTGTCCTTGTGATATGGTAGAGCATCTTTTAGGTGTGGGCACCACAAGAAGACCTACAAAGCCAACTAACCTGGGCTCATGGAGGCTCACAGAGAGACTGAACCACCAACCAAAGAGCATACATAGACTGGACCCAGGCCCTTACACACATGCAGCAGATGTGCAGTGTGGTCTTCACATAGGTCCCCTAACAATTGGAATTGAGGCCATCTCTAACTCATATTCCATTGCTTAGCTCTGGATTCATTTCCCCTAGCTGAGCTGCCTTGTCTGGCCTCAGTAGGAGCAGATGAACTTAATCGTCATGTGACTTGATGTTCCAGAGTAGGTTGGTACAGGGGGG
>JADRCC010162271.1:0-12841 GCA_019843855.1 Hylomyscus alleni
TCTCTCTCTCTCTCTCTCTCTCTCTCTCTCTCTCTCTCTCTCTCTCTTTCTCTCTCTCTCTTTGGTTTTTTGAGACAGGGTTTCTCTGTATAGCCTGGCTTTCCTGGAACTCACTCTGTAGACCAGGCTGGCTTTGAACTCAGAAACCCGCCTGCCTGTGCCTCTCAAGTGCTGAGATTAAAGACATGAGCCACCACTACCTGGTTGAGGTATTTCTCTCTTGAGTGTTCATTCAGAAGGCTTCTACCCTCCTAGAGAAAGCTCCTGAGGGCTTGTAGGCAAAATGCTTGCAAGAGAAAGGAATAGATTTCTGCTTCTCTACCCAGGAGCTTCTCTACCCAACCAAGACTGATGGGAGTGGCTAGAGCACTGCTCACATTTGAATGTGTTTAGGAATAGCTGGACATGGGAATACAAGATGATCCTGAAGCCACCTTGCCACTGGCTCTTGGTGCTGTGTGTAAAACTTAAGCCCAATCCTGATGCTTTGTGCTTGTAGGTCTTTCTCATAGGACACTCAAATGTGTGCTGTTGTGTACTTGGCTTATGACACCTGGGATGCTGTGGGCATCTTGTGTATATTGTGGCTGTGTGTTTTGCGTGTGTGTGTCTTTTGCGTATATGTTTTTTGGTGTGTGTATATGACTGTGTGTTTTATATGTGAGTGTATGTTTTGTGTGTAAGTGGGTGTCTTGTGTGTGTGTGTTTTTTGAGCATGTCTTTTGTGTGTGAATTATGTGTGTGAGTGTATGTGTATATGTGGTTATGTGTGTGTGCATGTATGTATGTATATGCATGTGTGTGTATGTGCATGTGTGTATGTATGTGTGTATTTGTTGTCAAAAGGGATAGTGCTTTGATATCCTTGGTCCATTTCTAAAGATCTGTAAGACAATAACTTAACTTTAACTTGATCTTTTTAAAGTAGTATTTTATTAATTCTTTGAGAATTTTATACTATGTATTTTGAACATATTCAACCCCCTCCTGTAACTCCTCCCATTAGTTTCCTACCCAACTTTGATATTTTTCTTTACTTGGTCTTTCTAGTAAGTTATCAAAGTTCTGTCCTGTGATAATTCGATTTATCTTCCCCACAGAGCATGGAATTTACCTGTGCTTTCTTATGAGAAAAAATTTTTCCTACTATAAGTGTTCTTCTTGATGGGCAAATAGGCTTTTAAAAAGTTGCGTATGATCATGATCATATTTAAATGTGTCAGGTTAATATATATAGATGCATCTATTTACATAAACATCCTTTTCAATCCTGGAGGTTGAATGTGGGGCCTTTCCCATAGCTAGGCAAGCTCTCTACCACTGAGCTATCTCACCAGTCCAAAATATCTTATTTCATGTTTATGATCCAATTTGTTCTGGGCCTTTTCCTGGTCATACCTGATTTGGGAAAGGAAAAGATGTTTATAAGCCTCACTTAGATATTCAGAGTCTTTCTTAGATCCAGTGAGGCTTAATTGAGCAAGATAGGATAAATCCGGAGTGACTTGACCTTGCATATAAATGGCCCTCAGTGCCCAGCTGGGTGGAGCCCCCATGACACAGGACCCCACCTAGGATGGACAGGGTTACCGTGGAAGAGATGTGTGTTGTAGTGACATTGCTTCCCTGCTTCAGCTAAGCTCTGGGTGTTTTCACCTACTGACACTTATGGGCTTTTGGGTTGGAGAATTTAGATTCATTGAAGGAAGCCTGTGAATACTTTAAAAAAATGAATAATCCATTTCTAGAATTAATAGCCTTGTGATGAATCCATGTTATCAATTTGAATTTTTATTTAGTCACATCTTGATTACTGAGAAATTACAGGAAATAAGCTTCAACATTTGTAGCTGAGATTTCTTTTCTAAAAAGGAACATGTTATCCAGCAAAATAAAATAAATTAAAAAGGGCATGCTTACTTTCTTCAAATGGAAAACACAGCTTATTGATATAGTTGATACTTCTTTCTTGTTACATATAACATGAGAATACTTCTTTCTTATTACATGAGAACACAGGCCCACCAGATTCCCTAATGAGATATGGATCTGTGGATGTTGGAAACATTTATTTGGAGACTGGCTATAAGTAATTACTGTTTTCCAGTATATGTCTGTGTGGGTTTGTAAGGGCATATCAGAGCTATCTTAGGCTAAGTTAGCAAATAACTCCCAAATTTATGTTACTTGCAACACCAAAGGTTATTCCCAACTCACGTTCATATATGCACCTAGGTTTGGCAGAATTTTTGTTCCACATTGTTGTGGACAGAGAAGAAGACCCTGTGTGGGATCTGCCAATCACGTGACAGAGAGAAGACATAGAGCTTCCTGTGGCTGCTCCTGCCTGGAGGGTTGCATGCCTGCTACTTCACTGACCATGCCAGAGTGAAGCAAGAAGACTAACCTCACCATAGGAAGGGACTTGCTATGTCTGTAGGGTAGGGGCAGGTGAGGACAGAGCATATTTTGTCAGCCCAGTTTGCTATAGGCATCATAGATATCAGCCTTTAGACTGTGATTATCTCATTGGTCTATGATAGGTGTTTCTAGGGTTAAAGAGCTCATGGTTAGAAGTAGAGAAACATTTTCCAAAGGGTAGGTTATGGTCACTGTCTGTCATCAACTGGAGATACTGCGTTGCAGATATTTTTATTAAACTGATTTCTCACAGCTTGTTTGCAATTTACTTCTTTGCCTTCTGAAACTGTACTAAAATTGTTCATTTTCTCCCATTAGTCAGGCTCTAGATGTTTGCATCTCCCCAAATTTAGTTTTCCTTGAGGTTTTGGGCATGTTCTGATTAAAATGTAATGATTAGATTGTGCCCAGCAGATGTCTTTTGGATAACCAAATTATCTAAATTTATTGAATCATTTCTTTTACCTACAATTAAATAGAACTCCCCAAATTAATTTTTCCTAAGTAATGCAACTTGCAAAGATTCTCTCACTTTCTCTTTGAACTGCCTTTGTTGACCATGATTTCTAGAAATTCACTCTGGATACCCATAGGACCTTGCCCTCCATGCTTGTCACCTTCCTGAGGAGGGGGAACCCAAAGCTAGCTAGGTCAGTCAGTACGCAGAACACAAGAATTTGATGGAGTTGGAAACTTGAGATGAGGAAATCACCCTGTAGATTGAGAAAAGTAAATTTTTAGTTCTTTTGTTCATTTCTTGGACTACCAAATTTTTGGCCAAAGTATTACTTAATTTGCCCGGGATCGATGGGTGTCCCAGGAAGCACCAGAATACTGAGTGTTCTTTGGGACAGAAGATACAATACACATACCCACCACTGAGCCAATAGCAGCACTGCCAAGACCTGGAAAGTGACCGAAAGCTCTCAGGAGCTGCTAACCTGCAGTTCAGCTAGGAGGCACTCTCTGGTTCTTTCTAAGCTCTTCACCGTTTCCAGTCAACATGCACATACTCGTACATACTTACTTATGCATCATGCCATATCCTTGAGGATTCATCGTCATAAATATGTCCATGGACTTGACTCATACAGACCTACAGTCATCTGTCTAGCCATGTGACCCACAAATGCTCAGGACTGTGCACAGACCTCTCTCTGCAACTTAAGGCCGGGGCTAATGCCCCTGGGCTCTACTGCTCTTGCATGCAGCCACCATTTTCCTTCTACTCTCTCTGAGAAATTAGCAACCCACCACCTAATCAGTTTACCTCTGACTCGAGCCCACTTTGGCCTAGAGATGATGACAGAGAGCAGCTATTTAGCTGCCAAATGCTCTGACAATAGCCCAGATGGACAGCATCTCTGACATCAAGAGTGGTTTCTTCTTCCTCCAGGGTGGGGGAGGGGGTAATGGGTCTCCCACTTGGTCTTTTTCAAGTGTTTCCTGCATCTGCCTTTAATTTTCATGCCTTTTGCTTGCTGACCTTGCTTCCCAGCAGCCAGGCTAAGTGTGATTCCCATAATTAGCTTAGTGATAATTTAATCTCTGGGCTTTAAATTTGATTGTTTTTTGAGGGACTTGGGTCTGGGGATGGGGGAAGGAGACCTTTTGAATGAACTCTTTCTCTGTCTAGAGGCAGAGGTGAAGGCAGTAGTTGGGTGGGTGGGGATAGGAGGGGGATACAGTGACAAATGCTTGTGGCTTGTGGGTAGATTTTGGAGGGGAAGCTGGGATGGAGTCCATTTCTCATTTCTCATCTCTCTCTCTCTCTCACTCACTCTTTTTTAGGATTTTCCCTTTCTTTGTCCTCACTTTCCCCCTAAAAGTTCAAGGGCATGTGGGTATGTTCACACACCACACAAGAGCTGTTAGCTGCTCAAAAAAAAACATTTTAAAAATAGGAAAGCAGAGGTTAGGGATGAAGTGCCAGGGAAGCCTTGGGTTTGCTTCCTTCCCCAGCACTGCATAAACTTGGTGTTGTGGCACATACCTGTTACCCCAGCACTTGGGAGACGGATGCAGGAGGAGCCAGGTTCTAGTTCCATCTGGGAGACATGAAGCCCTCTTTTTTTTTTTTTTTTTTTTTTTTTTATATAAAGCTCAAAATAGGAAAACAGTGCATTCCTTAGGCAGTCATACAATTGTTCCCTTAAGCTGCAGAAAAATAAAGAAGAGCCAGGGGTATCGCTCAATGCCATGCCACTGCCTCCCGATGCTAAGGCACTTAGCTCTCTCGAAGCATCTGCTTCGGTCTCTATCTGCATCTGGCCATGCCTCTGAACTGTTTATAGTCAAACCTGGCTGTTGTGGAAATTGTGTGACAGCTGGGAAATCTCAACTTTGTTTGTGGCTACACTTCAGGTTCGAGGCAAATTGATTACACACATGTTCCAACCTTTTCCTCTTGTATGATAATGCCACAGAATGTTATTTATTTAGCTTGTGTGTGCACATGTGTGTAGGTACATGTGGGGAGGGGGTAGGTAGGTGTGTGTGCGTGCGTGTGTCTGCCAAGGCCTGTGGAGGCCTTGTCGTTTGTCTTACTCTCTACTTTATTCCCCTGAGACAGGGTCTTTTACTGGTGCTCACTGGCCTTTTGGTCAAGCTATCTGGCACATGAGCCCACAGATCATACTGGGGCTACAGAGGTTCATAGCCCATGCCCAGTTTTTAACATGGGTGCTGGGGATCCGAACCCATGTCCTCCTGCTTGCATGCCATGCACTCTTCCCTACTTCCCAGGCCCTGTAGAATGTTTTTTGATCCAGCAGGAGAAAAAAAAAATAAAAGAGGCTAGCAAATATCTCTGACTGTCTTTGTATGGTAGAGCTCTGAGGAGCAACTTCAACTTTCATGGCTACAAACAGCCCTGTGAACTTGGACCAGGTAGGACAGCCGAGTGTAGGAAATCCTCAGAGGTCAGCGTCTCCAGGGAACAATCAGAAGCTCCAAATAGATGCCTTAACCAGCCCGCCCCGTGGGGCTGGGGGAGAGTGGGAGTGGCACGTGTGTGTATCCTAGGGAAGAAGAGGCCATGTGACTCAGCTGAGCAGCTCTGGGTCCCTGTGGCAGGGAGGTACTGTGCCTGGAGCGGATGACCTGGGAGAAGGAGGCAGGCAGAGCTCATGCAGCTGAAACTCTGGGCTCCCTCCTCCACTTCCCGCAGCCCGGAAGCAAGGCCCTAGATTTATGAGCTAACGTTTAATTAAGAGAACAGGAAAAAAATTATCTCATTTTGACTTTTAAGGATAAATGTGGAACAATCCAAACTAATTTTATTTCTTCCCCTAAAGCCTCAAGATTCCAGGTGGTATGACCTTGACACAGTACTGACCGTTTCCCCTGGTCTGTACTCCTGTGCCTGACCCCAATGGGCCCTTCTGCTGGCTGAACTGTCTGCGTTAGCGTTCAGTTCATCCTGGCTCTGCATCTTGCCACTCTTCTTTGAAGCTTTGAACTCTTCACCTGAAAAGGTGCTGTCCACCCTATTCTCTTGCCTGTGGCACTTCCCTCTTTTGTAACATTGCTTACACTGCCCCTGGCAAAAGGGTTTAGAGTTTGATGGTCACCCCAACTTCTCAGTGTGTTTTGATTTCTCTGACAGCCCCTCAATTATGTGTCCTGGGTGATTCCCAGGAATGGCATTGATCAAACCAAAGGCCTTTGTTCTTGGGAATTGATTTCCTCTAATGTGACTGGAACTGACATGGGGGTGGCCCTGTTGTGTTTAGATGGAAGCCTGGTCTTTCTTATGTGACAACATTTATTTCCCATCACTTCTCATCCCTTTAATAGCATAATATGGATTGCACTTTAGGGTGGGACCTACCTCCTAGAAATAGCTGTTTATTTTGTCCTTTTTAGCAAGAGTCAAGTCCACTCTCTGGAGTGACCTTCATGCTGACCTCCATCAGAAAGTTTTGTGGTTGCAGGGGTAGGAGCCAAGAAACCTCACCCCGGCTGAAGAACCTTCCTTGCATCATATCCCAGTGGTTGGAACCCTTATAAATGGTTTACTCCAGGATCTGCAGGCCAGAAGCCTAACAATGAAACACACTAAGAAAACTTGGGGGAACTGATCAACAAGTCACCAGCAAGGCAAGCCAGAAACCCCAGCACAGGGCCACAGAGAGGGAAGCTTATATTAGAGGAAGAACTTAAAAGTTTGCACTTGTGACAAATTTCCGTTTTCTGTAAAGGACAGGGCGATTGCCCCCTTTGTTGGGCTTGTATTATTGGCAGGAGACAGAGCAGTGGGCTCCAGCCACTTCTGCCTTCTGCCCACTGTTGTATCTATAAATACTCCACCACATAATGTCCTGATGGAGTAGGAAGGGACTTGCTGGGACATTGGCCATATCTCTACAGTGAGAATGCTTGGCATTGCTTGCTGTTCATCTAGATATTAGTAGTGTTGATAATCTGTGGGCTTGTGGATGTTCTGTGGACTTCAGCACCATGTGCCCAGGTCTGGGAGACCCTGGGAAGATCAGGGTATCCATGTTTCAGGTCCTTCAGCCTGCCACCTGCTGGTCACACTCTGGCCACTACTCTTCATGGATTTAGTGTCCCTCTAAGGGGAACTTTTTGCCTGCCACCTATGTTGTAGGGGCCATAGTGTCTGTCACTTCTCAGCTTGTCCAAGTGATGTTTCCCTGAGCACTCTGAGGCCCTGAGGCTGTTCTGCAAGATGAGATCATTGGTGCTAAATTTATCTCTGCTGACAGCCGGGAACTGGGTTCCAGGGCCCCTGGCTGGCTTGGGAGGTAGTCAGCCAGGAGGGGGATGGGTAAGTCTCTGGAATGATCTGCCCCAGCTTTTGCTGTGATCACTGTTGTTTGCTGAGAGGAGCTTTCTTTCTTCCTTAGACAATTTTCTCCGCTGTCTTCTTATCCTACGGGGTTCTCTGTATCAAGCATTGGCTTTTCTACCCATAGCAGATCTTGGCAACTTAGAGGGTCAGCCTAAAACTTAGGTAAGATCATAGAGAAGAAATTCAAAACAAAACAACAACACTACCACCAAAATAAAAAGCCCATGATGTAGGGGGAAGGGTAGGTTGAGGAACCCTTTAGAGACGGGCATTTCATGTTTGGAACAACTGACCAGGAGAAACATTAAAACTGACCAGCGAGAGTCAGTGAGGAAAATATTCCTGAGCAAGGCAAGATCTGGCTTTGTGTTTACAAGGACCTTTCTGTAGTCCAAGAAAAAGAAATGAAAGTATGGGAAAAAATTGTTAAAAGCAAGTATGAGGGAAGGGAAGTGAATCTGGTGGGGGAAGAAATGCCAGGTTGGCTCCAGACCTCTTGGGAGATAACAGAGGGGATTAAAGCTGACTACCTCGTGTTTTCTACTAAGTGCAGGCGCTGAGAAACCCATGCCCACACACGTGGCTTTGATGCTGGGCTCATCAGACAAGGTTTGAAATGCTCCAGGTATGTCCTGCTGGGTGGTTTAAGATGGCACAGTATGTTTAAGAGTCTGAAAAATAAACAAGCAGGCAAATAACAAGGTAGGGAGTGCTGACCGAGGAGAACCAGCAGTAGGGAGTGCTGACCGAGGAGAACCCGCATGCCCGCGCATGTCCCGCTTTGCTCTTGTCTGAATGCAGTCACTGGGAACTAAGGCAGGAAGGGCAATCGGATGGGTGACTGGGAAGGATCAGAGGCTGAGAGTTCTGCTCCTCCTGCCCCTCCCTCCATTTCGACAAATACTTGAGAGTCCCAGGAGTTGGTAACAAGAGCTGGTGGGTCCTTCAATAATCCAGACCCCCATGAACTAGAGGGGAAGATAAGACTCTGCTCCCTGCCAGGGGCTAAAGGAAAACTAACTCCCAGGCCATCCCTAGGAGTTCCAGGAGATGCAGAAGAGCTTTCCTGCTGGGAAAACTCAGTCAGTAACACCTTCAGGCTAGTCCAAGGACAAGGAGAGGGTGGGACCTGCCTCACCATATTACTGCAGTTAATACATTTCAGGGGCTTGCTGAGTTAAGGCCAATGCTATCGTCTTACTGCCTAGAGGTCAGAATGCCACACAGGTGTCACTGGGCTAAAACTAAGGTGCTAGCAGGACTTGGTTTCTATCTAGAGGTTCTTGAGGACAATCTGTTTCCTGGCCTGTAACTGCTGTTAGAGGCCCTCACATTCCTTGGCCAGATCTGTCCTGTTCCATCCCTAAAGCCAACAGCATTGCGTCTTTCCTACTTTCTTCCATTGCCTTGGCTCCCTGTGACCGCAGCCAGGAAAAGGCCTTTGATTTTTATGCCCTGATGTGGTCTAAGCATGACTATCATTCAGGGTACACTCTCTACCTCAAGGTCTTTAACCTTGTCACCTTCTAAGTCCCCTTTAATATGTCAGGTGACATAGAGTCTGTGCAGATCAGAGAGACTGAGGGAATCAAGAGTCTTCCCACCACAAGCAGAGGGTCCTGTACGATCCCTGAAGAATGACCAGTGAGAGTGTGAGGCTGGACGTCTTAGGGGACGGGTTTGTGGAACAGAGATACTGGGCTAAGTTTTTACAGAGACTGAGATCCTGCCAAATTTTCTGTGATTTCCAAGGATAGTTCTTGAGGTTCTCTGATCGAAGCTAGGTGGGAGAGAGCTGCCCCAAGTTTCTGAGCCATGCAAGCCACCCTAGTTGAACCCTTAGCTCTATCTTAGGCATTGGTCTCTATCTTAGGCACTGTGTAAGAGGACTCAACCTTTGTCGGAGGTCTCATCGCCTGGACTTGAGGTTTCACTGTATGTAGGACTGAAGGCTTTCTCTCGATTTCAGAATGAAAGCATCTAGCATTCTCAGTACTTTCTGGATTGCTGGCAGAGCAGCTTCTGAAGCTCTGTGGAAACATCTGGGGTAGACAGTCTTAGCATGCAAGGCTGGGGACGACTGCTGCAGATGGTGTCCCTGTCCTCAACGGGAGACTCCACTGACCCTGGTTATTTACTGTCAAGGGAAACCTGATGTCCAAGCTCACATTGGCCGACTTGGTTTTCATTTTCTTCCCCCCTTTACTGGTGCCACTGCCATCTTATATAGTACCCTTTACTAAGCAAGGTACGGCGTATTAGATCCCCGAAGGTTTCGGTTCTTGGGAGGCAGGCAGAGCAGGCGGAAGGACGCATGCATCACGGCCCTGTGCAGGTATATTGGAGCAAAGACTCTGGACCACTGTCTTATTGAAAGTATGCCCTCTGCCTGGCCCTCTGCCTGGCTGCTGAGCCCTGTTTGGGGGATGGGTAAGTACTCCTGACAAGTTGTGGATGCAGACTTCAATCACTGGAGTGAAGACTAACTCTGTGCCACCAGGTAAACCCACCGCCGAGGCCGGTTCTGCTACAGAGGCAGGGACCACTTCTAATCATTCAGGCCTAGAGAAGGGAAGAGAAGAGATGGAAAGCAAAACCAGAAAGCGACTGCCATCTGCTAGGTCCTGTGTCACACACAACACTGTGATCAGGAACAGCCTGAGGATTTCATAGCAGCCCTGCGAGGTGAGGGGGCCGCTCCAGCTCTTACGAGGAAGATACTTTATATGCAGGGTAGTCACATACACATTTGTGTACAGACCTCAAGACCCATATCCTTTTGTGGACAAGGTAGGGGAGGAAGACGTGGGGATCAGAGCTCAGGATGGCTTTACATTCAGTACCCACTTTTTTTATAGATCAAGTCTGATGCATACAAGGAAGCCGTTGGTACCGATACCTCAGGTAGGGTCTCCAAGCTGGATACTCTGGGCCTCTCGGGGCTTTCTGAGCTCCAGGGAGGGGCCTTTTCTCTCAGTGCTGGACTCTAGCCATAGCTTCTGTACTCACAAGACTAAGTATACTCCATTTCGGTCAGGCTCATGGAAATGAGCATCTGACATCTTATGTAATTTCTTGTCTCCTCAAATGTGTAGCAGTGTGTACATAAATAGAGTGTACATGTGTGTGAGTGTAGGGGGGTTGTTCCTGGAAAAGCTCAAGGGGACCTGCCTGCCGTTTTTAGCCAGTTATTTTCAGCCCGCCTCTGCCTTTCTTCTCCTCTCCTCTGACTCTATCGTTTCTGTAGTAAAAGGTACAGAAGTTACCGGTGGCCTACTCCCGAAAGAGCCTTACAAGTGTCGTTGGCACTTCTAGCCACCACAGCCATTTTTTTTTTCTTTTGCACATCACTCTATAAATGCCCCATTTGACCTGTGATCTTTTGGTTGTGGGGTCTGACAACTTTTTCCTTCAGAGTTCCCTAGGATTAGAAGGGCATGGTATTAACAATATTGAAGAAAAAATGGTTGTCCCAAAATATGAGATGGGTGTGTATGAATATTAGCAATGTCTTCAGACATGAATAGTATTTTAAGTTTTCAGTACTACCCAGCGTGTGTGCACACATGGTTTGAAGCCTTGGCAGATGGAATGTATGTCTTTTTCTAGCTCTGACATAATTACTTCAGGGCCGTCTTAGGCCCAGTTGAAATGAGGTGACTAAGGTCTGTGCCACTTTTTCCAGAGTTAAGGAGCAGAAGAGACACTTCCAAATCATCGACATAAAGATTGATCAGACAATAGGCTTTGGTATACTCAGGAAACCAGTTAAGAAATGAGTTGGAGCCATGTGTGCATGAACATGTGGGAGCCAAGCACAGCCATCTCTAACAGTGTAAATAGGAATAGGTGTTTCCTGAGGACGGAGAGATTGGTTGCACCTTGACAATACAAAGTGATTTGAGGATCCCATAGGCAAGAAGCCATACGTCTAGTGACCACCAAATAGTGTATGCCACTACTTGGTCATCACTGTTGTTAATAACAAGGACATTTGAAATATTAGAAAGTTCCAAACAACCCTCTCTCATGCCACCTATGTGGACAGTCTCTTAAGTCCTCATGGAATTTGACTTAGAGTCTGTGTCCCTGAGTCCAGAATCTTTCCAGACCACGGGCAGTTACCTTTGCTGCTCTGTGTGTTGATTCTTCCCACTGTCTTGAAGTCTAGAACAGATGTCTGGGAATCTTACCTTCCAGGGAGTCCGGGGAGTGTAACTGATCCAGGCTTACGAGTCACAGACCCAGGAGCCAAATTGTCTGAAACAGGGCCACTCTAAAACCACAGTAGTTCAAGTGCACCTTGAGGAGAACGCCAATGACTCTGGCCTCGGGGTGAGGAGGAACCTGAGATTTTATGTAACTTTTGCTGAGAAGAGAGTGTGGCTAGTTCAGTTTTTGAAAGGAATGCCACCCCGTGGCATATGCCTTGTAGTCTCTTCCCCTCCTACCTTGCTTTGTGCCAAGACCAATTGTGGGATGGATGGGCAGAGACCCTATCAGAGCTGATTCTTTGCCGAACCAGGAGCTTGCCAGCTCTTTCACACTAATAACTTCCCAGGCCGTCTCTCGTCTTCTCCTTGTGTCAAGGAAGCATGGATGGCTCACCTGACAGGGAGCTGTCAAGGATTACAACTAAGGGAAGGATGGTGAATGTTTGTCTAAGAAGCTAAAAAGCATCTCTGACAAGTGGTTTCCACAACAGTAGTCTCCTGCTAACTCGGGAGATCCAGGAAGCTGGGAATGGGCAGTTGTATCTATAGCCATGCATTACCCTCAGAGGGAGAGTCACATTGGGGTGCTATTCATACCCTCTCTGCTACCCTAGCAAGTTCACTTATCTCGTCCCAACCTTAATTAGCAGGGCTGAACCCAAAAAGGACACCCTTGAAAAGAGTGAGCTGACCTCTGTGATCAACATGTGTTTTGGTCTCACTAATTATGCACACTGCTCTAGGTGATTTGCACACGCTAACTTTTTATGTGCTCAGAACAAACTTACTAAGTAGATACTTTTGTTAGTACCACATGCCTTTGAGGACATTGAGGCCCAGTGAGGTTAAATAGCCAATATAAGCCACCTGGGTATAGTGATGGAGGCAGGGTTCAAACCCAGGGTGTGGGACAGAACGCAGGCTTGCCCCTATCACATCCCATTCGGCTTGGGCTGATCAGAAGATCTGCTCAAGGCCTGTAGCTTCTTAGAACACCAGACATTCCCTCTCTTTAGGAATTGCCATCTACTTGACTGAAGCTGCTTCCTTCTCTCACGAACTCTCATGGGGAAACACTGGCCTGGTATATGTTCTCAGTGTGCTGGCTTCCAGGTGCTTCCCATGGTGACTGAGGTCAGGGCCGATGGTGGCATGGTGACTTGTGACTCAGGTTCTTTCTAACCTCTTTGTTGCCATGCTCTCAGGCTCCAAGGTGGCATCCCCATTTCTCTAGCCTTTTCTTCATACATCTGTGGTTTTCCAAAGTAGTAGACAAGTTTCTGGGGGCTACTCCAACCCTCTTCTCCAGCTTCACTGGAAAGTGTTACTTCTTCTGGGCCTTAAACACACACACACACACACACACACACACACACACACACACACACAC
>JADRCC010162272.1:0-16415 GCA_019843855.1 Hylomyscus alleni
AGCCAGCCAGCACAAATGCACCAGCACTCAGAGAGTTACGTAGAAAGGCCCCACTGCCACCTTCTGTTTTCCCATCTTTGGTCCCCGGTGTAAATCGGAGCCTCAAATATGCCTGTCTATCACTGAGCTATATCCTCAGCCCCTCACTGTCATTTTCTTTACCACTTGCGTATTTTATAGTCTCTAAATTCTGGTTAATTAAATTGAAGCAAATTTTATTATTTATTTTAATGTGTACGAGTGCTTTGCCGGCATATATGTCTGTGCACCATGTGCATTCCTGTTGTCCAAGAAGAAAAGGACTTCAGATCCCTTGCAATTGAATTTATAGGTGGTTGTGAGCCATAGATGGTTGTTGGAAACTGAATCCTGGTTCTCTGAAAGAGTAGTTACTGTTCTCAACCTCTGAGCCATCTCTCTAGTCTCCTATAAATTCTTAATTTTCATTATTTAAATTTTAAATTATTCATTTTGTTCTTATTAATATTTTGTGTTCTGTTCTAACTTAAGGTTATTCTATAGGACATCTATAAAGTCATAATATCATTAAAGGCCAGAAATAATATTCATGATAATTCATCATTCACTCAAGCAGTGATTATTAATATCTTGATTATGCTCCATTTATTTGGGCTTTTTTTGTTTTGTTTTTGATTTTTTATTTATTATATGTAAGTACACTGTAGCTGTCTTCAGACAAGCCAGAAAAGGACGTCAGGTCTCCTTATAGATGACTGTGAGCCACCATGTGGTTGCTGGGATTTGAACTCAGGACGTTCAGAAGAGCAGTCAGTGCTCTTAACTGCTGAACCATTGTTTAGTGTTTTTAATAGATCATACTGATGATTTGACTCTTCATCTTCTTATATCATTATATAAATGCAAACACTTACATTCATTTACCTTATATACATGTCATAATTCAATATTTTTTTAAATTAGTATGCACAGTATTAAATGTCATTATAGCATTTCCAGACATGTAAAGGTAAAAGTTAGGAAAGTGGGCTAGAGAAACAAAAATGAGAAATGATTCAATGAAACCATCATTTAGTCCACCATTTACCACACTCCTTTACTAAACTCTTGGATGACTAGCTTTGTTCTTTACTATTTTAGATAAAACAGTTAACATGGTTTTATACATAAAATTGCTTACTTTGGAAAAAGAGAGCATTTCACATTTTGAGTTCTGTATTTTATAGATAAATGACCTATAATTGACATAATAAAGACATATAGAAGGCAAGAGAAAATTAAATAGGTTATAAAAACATTATACATAAATATGAGAACTTATGTTCCCATTAAATGTTTACATTTGCCTTTTATAATATCACATTATTTTTTTTCTTTTTTTTTTCTTTTGCTTATTACAGATAATGATGAACCTCTCTTGAGTGGATTTGGGGATGTATCCAAAGAATGTGCAGAAAAAATTCTTGAAACATGGGGAGAACTGCTGTCAAAATGGTGAGTTATAGTAGATTCACTCTGCTTCTCACCTATCACTCTCATTTCTTACCTAATTTTCAATCTGGAACCTATAACAGAAATCTGTAAATAGGATCTCACTTGGGAATCTATTAGACATTTATAAGGATAACAACAAATGAATCGGTCTGAGATCATTAGAAACCTAATAAAGTCTCACTGATGAGAAAAATGTTCAGACATGGAATTCATAGGTAGAGAGGGAGAGAGGAAGAGGAGGAGAAAGATCATTTGGTCCTGTACATTGGAGAAGATAGGAATGACTGGCTAGTTGATTATAACCACAGAACTTGCCACCTCTACCTTCACCCTTTAAACCCAGAGCTGCCTCTGACTTGCCAAGCTCTAACTGAGTAAAGGAGGTTTCTCTACAATGGCTGTGTGCAAATGAGACTGCCCCACAAATCTACGTGTGGCTACAAAATCTGTTTTCAGGACTGTGTGCTCTACTAGAGGGGTAAGGAAATATGAATACAGGCCTGGTTCTATGGTACTCTGAAAGTAGATGCATTCAGAAGTCTGTTTTACTTAAAATTTAGACATCCCCTACAACCTCTGGTGCAAGGAATTCCTTAGGGTTTCAGATGTTTACTTCTAAAGTGTAGCATTGGTGCTATGCGGGAGGAAAGTGAGGCCTGCCTTGTTTGAAGATACCAACCTGCATGCTATTCAGGCCAGATGTTTAACAGTTAGCAAGCCACATGCATGGTGAACTGACTTAAAAATCTACTTCGATTGGAGATGATTCTTTTTCAGCCTGTTTTCCTCTCTTATTAGCTAATTAGTATTAGTTATTCTCAGTGTTAGATAATTTTCCCCATGGAGTTTAAAAATATCTAAATACAATTGGCAAGTAGAAAAATAGGGGACAGAAATCAGATATTGTCATCTTTTTTATTGCCATTTGTGTGGGAAATTTTAATATAAAGTTAGGGCCCCCAAAAAAGCATTAATGTATGTCAGAGTGATTCAATGAGCAAAGCAGCAGAGTTCACCTCTATAGCAATTCTAAATAAATCTGTTAAATTGTTATGAAGGAAAAAAATATACTCCATTGTTAATATCCAATGATCAGAGGAGTTTAGAAGATAGTCATTGTGTGTGTGTGAGTGTGTGTGTGTGTGTGTGTGTGTGTGTGTGTGTGTGTGTGTGTGTGTATGTGTGTTACATAGATACTTTGGGTAGGGTTTTTCCTTACTTGTGATACATATAATACCTGAAATGGCAAAGCTGAGTCTCCTGAAAATGGTATGAGTGCCTTGCTGTATCCATTAGTTTTTACTACTAAAATAAAAAGTTTAAGCTTAGGCTGGGAATATAACTCTATAGTGGGACACTTACTGGGCATGCTTGAGGCTCTCAGTTTAATCATCAGAACTGTAAAACAAAACGTGACTGATTACTGCAAACTAGGCATGATAGAACATGTCTCTAATCTCAGAGGTGGAATGTGGAAGGAGGAAGATTAAGACCTCAAGTCCAGCCTAGGCTATATCACAAAGTTGTGTTTCAAAACAAAGTGTTTGGCTAAGCGTGGTGTTCTTTAAATCTCAGCACTCAGTATACAGAGGCAGAGGATCTCTCTGGATTGAAGGCCAGCCTGGTCTATATAATGAGTTATAAGCCAGCCAAGGATGTACAAGGAGACCCTGTCTAAAAGAAAAACAAAAAAAAAAGAGTTTGACAGCAGTGTTAGGAAACCTGTTTATAAACAGTGTATTTATTACCTTTGGGTGCTGATTAGCATAACTAGAGGTACTCTGGTGAGACATGTATACCATATCTGTTCTTCCTTGGTAGGATGTCCTGGGAGGAAAAAGCTAAATTTGAAAGTGATCTGATCGTGTCTCTATCAGTCACTGATGCTCTGGTTATTAAGGTTATCATTAATGTTCCTTATGGGCCTGGCATGTACCCTTACAGGTGTGGACTATTAAACTTTTTTTTTTGTTTTTTTTGTTTGTTTGTTTGTTTTGGATTTTTTTGGTTTTTCAAGACAGGGTTTCTCTGTGTAGTTCTGGCTCTCCTGGAACTCACTCTGTAGACCAGACTGGTCCCGAACTCAGAAATCCACCTGCCTCTGCCTCCCGAGTGCCAGAATTAAAGGCGTGCACCACCACTGCCCAGCTTGACTATTAAACTTACCTGTATTTTTGGTAAAGCTGTGTCTCAGCAGATGTCATGCCCCTCAGGGTTAGCACTTCACATGAACTTCATCTGCTCCGACACTGACACTGCTTTGTACTTTAGACAAAACACTGTCTGCATTGGAAAATGTCAAATATGTACATACAAAAGAAAATGGCAAACCAAAACATGAGTTGTCTTTAGACACATGACTGTAATACATGAACTGTGCAGAAGCCCTTGGAAATGTCTCTTCCTAAATTTTGATATTTCTTTACTAATAAGAGACAGGATTGCTGATACTTGTCAGTGTCAGTTTCAGCTCAGTGAGCTGGAGTGTGTGGATTGCTCCTGCAGGAATTATATGTGTGAAATGTTTCTGGGTAAACCAGCATTGTACTTCAGTGTTGATAAGACTTCATAACAATATAGTTAAAACCATCTCTACAGTGTCCACAGTCCAGAGCTCATTTTTTTTTTGTCCTGAGTTTATGCTATTGACCAGACTGGTCTAGAATTCCCAGAGGTCTGCGGGCCTCTGCCTCCAAGTGCTGGGATTTAAGTCATGTGTCACCACACCTGGTAAGACCTCATTCTATTTCTGTGAATCTAGCACATATTGTATAATGCCTTTGTTTGTTTTGTTGTCAAACTTTGTTGCTCATAGTCAGCTTTGCTCTTGAATATATTAATGGAATTCTTATCTGTTTCTGCTGTCCTAAGATTGTTTGAACTGCTTTTGCTTGTTCTTTATGTCTTGAGAAATAGAATAACCTAGTCTGTTTCATCCATCTGAACATTTCTGTCCATCCTATATGTTCTAGGATCTTAGGATTGTAGTGATGATAGTTTAAACATTCACACACCTAGCCCAGCGCCAAATTGTGTGCACTTTTTCAACTACAACAGTATTACAAACTTGTACATTTTTACACACAGGTTAGGCATTCTAATAACTGAAGTGGCAAACCCAGAATTTGTTAACATAGCAAGTCTGGTCGTGATGCTAATTTATTTACTAAAAGGAGATTTTTTGGAAATTATTTTTATTTGGCTGGAGATAAGTCTCAGTGGTTAAGAACACTGACTGCTCTTCTGAAGGTCCTGAGTTCAATTCCCAGAAACCAAATGATGTCCCATAGGCATCTATAATGGGATCCAGTATCCTCTTCTGGTGTGTCTGAAGAGAGCAACAGTGTACTCACATACATAAAATAAAAAAAATAAAATCTAAAAATATTATTATTTTAATTTTGGGGTGTGTGTGGAAGGTGTGCACATGAATGAGCCTGATCCCCTGGAGCTGGAGTTATAGGCAGTTGTCAGCCGCCTGATATGGATGCTGGGACTTTAGGTGGGTGCTCAGGAAGAGCAGTGTGTGCCCTTAACTACTCAACCATCTCTCCAGCCCCCCTAAAATTTTAAATTTTAATAACAGCACTAATATCTATGTGTCATTCTCCAGGTTCATTTGAATGTGACTCTTGGAAGATAGGAGCACTAACGTGCTCAGTATAAAATAGTACACACTAGTTATATGTAGAGTTAATACTGTCAATGGCGAAAATTACTCTGAAAGTAATTTTACTAGTCTAAGTTATGGTTAGCAAATATATGTGAAGAGTCAAAAGCAAATATTTAAGACTTTGTGGGCCAATGATACTCTGTCACAACTATTTACCTCTGCTGTTGAAAATCAAAACAATCATAAATAATAATTGGAAAAGGACACAATGTGTCAGTTAAAGTTTATTTACCCCAAGGCCATAGTGTTTCAAATCTTTAATTAGTAGCATAAAGACTAATACTGTTTTTTTGCTGGCAACTCTCCATATATGCACACAGCCAAGGAAAAATTCATATGAATTGCCCTTACCTCTCACATCAGGGTGCAGAATCATAGAACAAGTAATGAGCAATTTTTAAATACACTGAGTATTATTCTCATAGAATTTGGATGATGTGAAAAGTCTCAGACATATTTATAATGTACTGGTGGTTCTTTGTATCAATGACTTGTGCTTCAATCTGATAGTCACAGGAGCATTTCTGGGTCAGGATCCTGCTTTATTTAGTGACTCATTAATGGTGGCTTTCCAGTCAGTGAGGAACTGTGACATGTCTCAGGATCACCCATTCCTTCAGTGAACTAGCCAGCCTCCTTGACCTCTGCATTATAGACATAACATCTGCCTTTATGATAGCATCAGTTTAAGACACAAAGCACTGAGATCATGCCAGTGTTTGAAAACAGACTTTATTTTGTTCATTTTATACATGAAATTTGAAACCCAAGGTTTTTGTAACTTGTATTATTGTTGCAGTAAGAATGTTCTTAGCTACCACATATATTCAAGCTGTTACTTGAAGAGACAAAAATGTGCTGAAAACATACCTGAAATATTGTAACTAAGAATATATAAATATGCAGTTCATAGTTGCTGTTGTTGTTTCTTTATGCCCATTAGTTGCAATTTTTCGAGGATTTATTTTTATTTTTTCATGTGTGTGTGTGTTTTTGCCATTTGTGTGCAAGGTTAGAGGTGGGCAGAAAGGAGGACAGAAGTTACACATTTGTGAACCAGGTGACAGTCTGGGAGCAGCAAAGCATTTCTCTAGCATCTGATTGTACTTTTGCTCAAAGTTGTACATAAGCTGTAACCAAAAAACGTCCCTACAGTTTTCAGTTACTTTTTGTTTGTTTCTTTGGTTGGTTGGTTGGTTGGTTGGTTGGTTGGTTGGTTGGTTGGTTTTTCCCAACAAGGTTTCTCTGTGTAGCCCTGGCTGTCTTGGAACTCACTCTGTAGACCAGGCTGGCCTCAAACTCAGATTTACCTGCCTCTGCCTCCCAAGTGCTGGGATTAAAGGCCTACACTACCACTTCCTAGCTTCCAGTTCTTTTTTAGATAATGATTTAATGATATTTAGCCACAGTGATTTACAGGTGCCATGTTAATGCTTCATTTTTATTATTACTGTGCTACCTTCTCATACCTTTGTAAACCATTTTATTTTCATTAAAGAATCTTTCAGAGCCTTTTCCTTTGCCAAAGTAATGAATTATGGCTTTATTTTTAGGCATCTCAACTTGAGTGTGAGACCGAAGCAGTTGTCATCCTTAGTGCGGAGCGGTGTTCCTGAAGCTCTTCGTGGAGAAGTCTGGCAGCTGCTAGCAGGCTGCCACAACAACGATCACTTAGTAGAAAAATACCGAATTCTCATCACAAAGGTCAGAGAGGTTATAAAGTTTAGAGTGAATGGTCAAATGTTATACTTTATCTTAAATAAGTATAGTTTAAAGACGTCTTTTTCTTTTGGCACAAAGATGAATGCACAAAGTTTGCTTTCTCAGTTGAGTTTATCTCAGGGGTGGGCAATGTCCTTCCCACCTGGGTTAAGTTTTGAGCAAGGCAGTTTATGCAATGCGGTGTTTACTAGGTTTCATTTTGTTGGGGTGGGGTTTTTTTGTTTTTTTGTTGTTGTTGTTGTTTTGGTTTTTCAAGACAGGGTTTTTCTGTGTAGCCCTGGCTGTCTGGAACTCACTCTGTAGACCAGGCTGGCCTCGAACTCAGAAATCCACCTGCCTCTGCCTCCCAAGTGCTGGGATTAAAGGCGGCGTGCGCCACCACTGCCCGGCTTGTTTGGCTTTTTAAAAGAAACCCTGGCCTGTCTAGAGCTCACGTGCAGTCAAGATTAGCCTGGGACCTGTGGCAGTTCTCCTACCTAAGTCTCTAAAGTGCTAGCATGAGCTACCACCCCAGCTATAGATTTATTTTCCTTAAAAAATGCTTTTGATAAAGAAGACCTTCTTTTAGTTTCTACACTTAATAAGAAAATAATCTGCAGCCTTACATTTAACGTAGTTCAATCCTCTAAAGTGAAACTCTTATTTTCACAGTACTCCCTGCTCAAGTTAAGGCATTTTTCAAAGTTTCACAAACAAAACAAGGAAAAAAGTATCCACTTATAGCATACAAACGTGTAGAATGGTTTCCCACAAAGTTAGCCATTATTTGTACCTTTTCTACCCATAGTACTGGGCTTGGTTTTAGTTTTCTAAAAATCGTGGGAGTTTATCTGCTAGGAAATAGCTTCTCTGATAAGTAATAGGTAAATTTGAAACTTGGGTTATAAAGATACAGATCCATTTTATTTATTTTGTGTGAGTATGTGGGCATGCTAGTGGCCTCATACATGTGTGGGCAAGGGGCCGAGGAAAACAGTTAGGGGTCCATTCTCCCTCTCTGTCTTTTCATGGGGCTCAAAGACCACTCTTAGGTTCCTTTAACGACTCTATCCTACCTGAGAATTTTGGATAAGAGAAAGAAGTAAAATCTTTGTAAAGAAAATATTTAAATTTTATTAGAATTTATTTTATTATATTACCTTTTTAAAACTGTTAAATTAGTCTTATAGGAAAACAACATACAGAAAGGATATAAGTTCTTCAAAAGAAAATGTTATATCCAACATAAACAGAATTGTGGGCCTAGGAAGCCAATCTCAAGAATAGGTGCTGGGCAGTGGTGGTGCACGCCTTTAATCCCAGCACTTGGGAGGCAGAGGCAGGCCTGGTCTACAGAGTGAGTTCCAGAACAGCCAGGGCTGTCTCAAAGAAACAAAAACAAAACAAAACAAAAAGTAGTTGAAGGTCCTTTGTTGAATGTGCCTGACAAAACACAGTGGGAGTTAAAAGGAATGGTAGAACCATATCTGGTATACAGCTTTTGAGGCAGGTTCCAGAAAGAGTCTACTTATATCACCCTTTCTAGGGCTCAGGAAACACTGCAGAAGAGGAGGGTGGAAAGGATCTAGGAGCCAGAGGGAGGGATATGGAGTCCAGTGTCTTCCAGGCACAGTGTATAGCTCCTGAACTCCCAACAGCCAAGAGTTGGGCCATCTGCCCAAGACTTGTACAAGATTGTGGCCTTGTGAATTCATTCCATCAGGTAGGGAGGAGACAAGGTCCTACCCCTCCTTGTGTCTATAACAATTAAAGATCACTGTGGGAGAGACATGGTTTCTTCAGTCATGTAGCCACTAGCATGTGGCCCAGCTTCTGAAAATAATTCTCCACTTGTGCTCCTGTGAGTGACCCTAACTTAATTTGTTGGTTTACAAGAAGAAAAAATATATAATAGTAGAAAGGCCATGGTAATTGAGAAGAGAAAAGAAGGCAACAGGAATAGGAGCAGGGAATAAGAAAGGATAATGGGTGTATGAATATGTCTATGAAAATATTATATATTATAATGTCATTACATATAATTCATACATGCTCACATACCTACAAAAAAATATTGCAGTAGAAAAAGTTCTTTCCTTATTAAAGGTAAGAATCGCTAGACGCTGGTGGTGCACGCCTTTAATCCCAGCACTCAGGAGGAAAGAGGCAGGGAAATCTCTTGAGTTCACAGCCAGCCTGGTCTACAGAGTGAGTTCCTGGACAACCAGGGCTACACAGAGAAACCCTGTTTTGGAACACCCCTCCCCAAAACAAAACAAAAACAATAATCTTTGGTGCAGGGTCCTCCTTTGCTATTGTCTGGTTAAATGAAAAATCAAGAGATACCAAAAGTGTATCATACATAGTTGCACACAGTGCATAAAGCTTGGTAATAACAAGAGCTGGTGACCCTGGTTTATATAGTTATTGTACTTTTATGTTTGTTTTAGAGTGTGTTCTTTGTACTTATAAAATCTTGAGCCATGTATTCATAGCTCACTCCTGTAATCCCAGCACTACGTATGTAGAGGCAGGAGCAGTTCAAGTTCATCCTTGGGTACATAGTAAGTTTTGAAGCTAGTCTTAGCATGACCTCCCTATCTCAATCTCCACTCTGAATAAAGTAATGAAGCCTCAAAAGAAAAAAAAAAAAAGAAAAAAGAAAAAGAAAGAAATGTTAAATGTTACCAAGGCTTTTTTTTTTTTTTTTGGCATGGAATCCATTGTACAAAATATGCACTTAAGGTTGTTTTTTTGTTGTTGTTGTTGTTGTTGGTTTTTTTGTTTTTTTGACACAGAGTCTCACTATGTAACCCTGGCTAGCCTGAAACTTGACCTGTAGACCAGGCTGGCCTTACAGAAATCTACCTGCTTCTGCTTTCCAAGTTCTGGGACTAAACTCACACACCAGCACAAGCACTTTTAAAGATTCTTCCTGGTCTCAGGAAGTGAGTCCCCCAGCCTGCCTCACTGCTGGTTGTCTCTGGTAACATGTCAGCTGGAGTTGAGCATGAAAAGAATAGAAGGCAGTTCCCAGGACCTTCCTTAGTGCCTTCTGTCTTTGGCTGTGTTTTTAAATATCTTACACATTTTATCTCAGTGCCTCTTACTGTTCCTTTTGATTTAATGCTTAGTTTTCAAAATGGATAGGAAAAGTGCCTCTACAGTAAATTCATTTTATAACGAGAGACTAGTAGGTCCACACCACACCCTGACGTTCTTTCCACCCACTAGCTCCTTCTTACTGTGTGTGTCTCCTTTTCTGTGCGGAGCTTTAATGCCATTTATAAGGCTTTGCTACAGTTACAAACTCACACCCAGATCCTAAACTAGCAGCACTACTATTTTATATCTAAATTGCTTGTGCAGTAGAAGCCATCAAGTCCCATCCACATCTCACAAGTCTAGAAATAGAATACACCAGTGTCAGTGTCATCACTGAGCAGACGGTTTCCTTTTTAAATAAAATTCTCTCTGGAACTTCATAGACAAGGACTGAAATCACAGGAATGCATCTCTGGGAACTCAGTAGTGAATGGTTGTCTGCTGAGCAGGAAGTACATGAAGTTAGGAAACCTGAGCCCTGAGCCAGAGCTCTCACTCTTCTATTTATAAACTCAGTGAGGTTCCTCACCTTGGACCAGTCATTGCGATATCAAATGATGGTGGTTTCTATATTTTTGGATTCTATATGCACAGATTTAACCACCAGTTATAGAGATCTAGCAACTTTTCTTTCTTATCAATATTTCCCAAATAATAATCTAACAAATATTTGCTTAACATTTACTTTGTATTATGTATTGTAAGTAATTTATAAAGGATTGATATATACAGGAATGCTGTATATAAATATTTTTCCTTCCCCAATGCTGGACATTAAACCCAGGACCTTGGTCATAGTAGGCAAGTATTCTGCCATATTCCCCATTTCCCTGCTGAACCATTTTATATAAGGGATTTAGCATCCATGAATTTTATATTCAATAGAGGTCCTGTAACCAATTTTCCTTGGATATTAAGATGTCATTCAGGTTCCTCCTCCCTGACATATCTACATGATCAGCCTGTGATCACAACCATAGATCTTGGGAGAGGACTCCAGAACAGCCAGGAGCAAAAGAACTCTCAGGCAAGCACTGTGAGAACTGACTCCCAGGCAGCTTCAGTGAGACAACTCATTTTAATTGGGGGAACAAAGGGTATTTTATATTTAAACTTTTAAGGGATGAGTAGGGATATCAGATTGAGTGGACATCATTGTCAGGGGCCAGGGTGCTGGGAATGCCTCATTAACATTAGTAGAAATTTCAGGTGCTGCTAGACATGACCATATAAGGCAACAAGAAATTAAACCTAGCTGTCAAGCTATGTGACCTCGTCCACATATCTTTGTGAAACATTTCCATTCCATTAAGTTACTGCATGTCAAATCTGGCTAAGAAGTTCCAGGGTTTCCTGCATTCCAAGAATGTCAATATAGTGTCTTGACCATTTTGAAGTTGTTAGTATTGGGATTGTTTTTTTGTTTTGTTTTGTTTAACACACAAGTTTTATATCATTTAGTCTGGTACAGATTGAGTATCCCTGTCTAAAAGCTTGGACTCAGAACTGTTTCTGATCTGATGTTTTCTGTTTCCTGGTGGTGGTGGTTTTGGTTGGCCTTGGTTTGGATTATGTTGACTTATCAGTTAAACCACCATGATATCAGAATTGAAGTTCTCTGAAACCTTAGGCTAGTGCAGGACTTTTAGTACTTGCTTCTAGGTCCTGAACTTGCAGCTTCATTTAAAAGCTCTTGAAAGCTAAAACGGAATTTTTATTGTATTTGGATTGTGTTATTTATTCAGGTTTTTTGTTTGTTTGTTTGTTTTTTGTTTGTTTGTTTGTTTTTTGTTTTTCGAGACAGGGTTTCTCTGTGTAGCCCTGGCTGTCCTGGAACTCACTCTGTAGACCGTGCTGGGCTTTAGTTTTTGTTTTTTTTTTTTTTTAAAAAGTATTGTCTCTAAACAAATAAAATTTCATGAGTTTTAGAAAAAAGTACATAACCACTGAACTCAGATAGCATTGAAGGCTTCTCATCTAAGCATTCTAAAGGTCTTGTCTTCTGAAGTAACCCTGGAGGTTTGCAGTCAGCAGAGTGTGGGAGTGTGATGCTGTAGGTGCTGGGAAAGAGCTCTGTTCAAATGTGAGGAATGCTGGGTGACCCCAGAGTGAAACTGGGCTGAGGCTGGAAGCCAGTAGGGGCCAAACCTTAGAAAGTAACATATTAATGGTTTTATGTAGCTGGAAAAAAAAAGTTGTTTTTTCTAGTACTGGCTTTTATACATGCAAGGCAAGTGTTCTATTGTTCAGTTGTGGTTCCAGTCCCAACTAAAGCCATACATTTAGGCTTAAAAAGCAATATAACACAATAGAATGAATTGGTACAGAGCCAAGCCAGTTTCTGGTTTTTGAGAACAGCCTGCTCTATTTAATGAGATTCTGCCTCAAAAATAAAACAAAATAAATAAATAAATGAAATTTTAAAAAAATCGTATAACATGGTTTCATATGTCTGACAAAAGGCAATTTGTTTTGCTTCAAATCCTAGCTTCACTGTTTTCAAATCCTAGCTTCACTGTTTTCCACCAGTTTTTGTTGGGCAATTTAATGTCCCTAGGCATAAAATGTGATAATAGAACCTTGCTTATGATTATTAGTATTAACAAGGATAATTCGTAGTCATATTAAATATAAGCTACTGCCTAGTTACGGTTATTTACTTAGCTATTATTTTAGTTTTAGAATATTATTTTGGCTTCAGTGAAACCTGGCAGAAGATAAGTGTGGCATGAATTGGGGTGCTGGGAACACTTTTCAAGACCTTCAGTAGGTGCTTAAAGATGCATTAGATGGTGCCAGACACCTGTAATTATTTTATCTGTTCCTTACCTTAAAGTATAACTTACAAAGTAGGTGTAGGGAGAGGTTAAAAGTAATAGATAATCATAAAATAGCTATAGCAGTATGTGTTTTGATGTTATATGAATGTTGGCTGTCTCAAACTGTAGGATTTTGTCATTCAGTGTTTTCAGACTACAGCCGTGCTAAGATATTGGAATATAAAATTGCAGATCAGGAGACTGATGTACTGTATAAGAGGTTCTCAGAGGTAGAACCCTCAGCATTCATGCACTAGTAAATGATTGTGGAAAGGGACTGGGAGAGGTAGGAAGAGGATTGCCTCAAATTATCTGTGACAGTGATTTAAATGCTAAAAGCTCTGAGGCAGGAGGCTGTCCCTTCTGTACTGCTGTTCTCGGCTGAGGCCTGTCACATACTGTTACTAGTCTCCTTGAACATGTCTCTGGGGTCCTTACTTTCCTGAAGTAAAGTGTTCATACTTCACTGAACTGTGATTGTAAGAATCCTTTGCCCACAGTAAGAAAACATGTGTAAAATAAGTAAATAAAAAAACAAGTTGGGTCACATGGTGCTTTGTTCAAATGTGTAGCTCTCCTGGAATTATTACAGTTGCCAGCGTTTGCTTTCTTTCACTCTACTGACGGTGTGAGGATTTATTCAGGCAAAATTATACCATTCCCACAGCACCCAGTTATTAAAAAGCACCATTTATGATAGTATCCAAAAAAATAGTGTTATTTAAATTTGCATTGTTTTAGATAAGTAGAAACAAGATTGCACTGTATGATGCAAAGAATTGTACCTGAATATCTGTGTGCTATCATTCCACTCAAGTGGAATACCTAACTAAACCGAGAGAGGAGAGACCAAATAGCACCATTTCCAAATATTAGTCAATATCCAATAAATGATAAAAGAAAATTGAAGCTGAATATTATCTTTCAGCTATAACTTCTTGTGCAGCTGAATTAGAATTCCTTGGTTGCCATGTACTGTTAACATGCTTCCTATCTAGGACACCGTTCTTTGTTCTTGGGGAAATGATATACAGAAATAGGACTTTCCCTCTCTCTCCTCAGCCCAATCCTGACTCCTACCTCTCTTCCCATCCCTATCCTTTCTTTCTCTCTCTCTCTCCATCCCCACCTCTGCCCATTTTTCTTATTGACAATCTGAATTCTGGTCATTTACCTACGAGGAAGACTGCAGACCCAACGAGGAAACAGCTTTCAAATACTGCACTGTGGGCATATAGTGTCCGTACCCACTGTGCAGTCAGGAAGCTCCTCTCTAGGAATGAATGCTAATGAGTTGTCCAAGATGCTAGAGTGTGTGCTCCTTCCCTGCCCTCTTTCTTCCTTTTCCCAAGGAGAAGCCCCTTTCTCTCTGTTTCTCCTCCTACTCCTTTAGCCCCTCCCTCTGTGCCTTAGTTCTGCAGTAGGCTGGCTTCCTGCACATTCCTGCATTGCAAGGCTTTCTGTTAAGGATGTATTGTGGCTTTTGTTTGGATTTCAGCGTGCAGAATCACAGGTAACACTCTGAAATTGAGCTAAGCAGATAAATTGTATTAAGGTGTTTGCAAAGATATAATGGTACATTGGATTTAATGGAGAAAATTAATCTTGGTTAATTTTTATCAATGATGTTTTCAGGATTACTATAAAGAGATTCTTCTATAACAGGTTAAGTAAAAGAAAATGAGGGTTTGTAATTCTTTCCTTTATGTTGATCTTGGAAGCATGGTGTTGCTGCTCCTCTGGAGTAAGAGCCCTTTACGGAGGGGGCTGCTTAGGGTGCAGTGGGAGGGGTGCTGCAGTCAGAACTAGCTAGGTTCTTTGTCTAGGATGTGGAATTGCAAAATGTAAAATGCTCTCTCCTTTTCTTCTATCAGCTGTTCAGAGGAGACTCATTACAACTCCTGCTGAAGCTCCTAATCTTCCTCCCTCTGCCCCTCCCCCATTCTCACTTGGCCTGAAGACACTGTCCCCAGTTTGCCTTACTTCCTTGCTATGTGTATGGCGAACCTGGCAGTATGGCTGCGTCTGGGACTGGCCAGACAACTGCTGTTGGCTCTCTCTATTCCAGGAGGAATTTAAAGGGAAATTGTACAGCAGGCAGTATATCCACCGCAGCAGCAACCCCAGGAACCTGGTGACTAGGGCTCCCTGGCTTTGTCACAGGTATGCAGAGCTGACTGCGGTTGACAGTAGCTACTACTGGGAACTGAGACAGCAGCCAGGTGGCAGCATGAAGTGAGAGCCAGTTCCTGAGCACGAGATGAACTCCACCTGGGATGGTAATCAGAGCAGCCATCCTTTCTGTCTCCTGGCACTGGGCTACTTGGAAACTGTCAGGTTCTGTCTTTTGGAAGTCCTGATTATTGTCTTTCTAACTGTATTGATTATTTCTGGCAACATAATTGTGATTTTTGTGTTTCACTGTGCACCTGTGTTGAACCATCATTCTACAAGTTATTTTATCCAGACAATGGCATATGCTGACCTCTTGGTTGGAGTAAGCTGCCTGCTCCCTTCCCTATCACTCCTCTACTACCCTCTTCCGATGGAGGAGGCCATGACTTGCCAAGTATTTGGTTTCGTAGTGTCAGTTCTGAAGAGCATCTCTATGGCTTCTCTGGCCTGCATCAGCATTGATAGATATATTGCCATCACTAAGCCTTTAACCTATAATACCCTGGTTACTCCATGGAGACTACGCCTCTGTATTTTTCTGATTTGGCTGTATTCCACCCTGGTCTTCCTACCTTCCTTCTTCCACTGGGGTAAACCCGGATATCATGGAGATGTATTTCAGTGGTGTGCAGAGTCCTGGCACACCAACTCCTACTTCACATTGTTCATCGTGATGATGCTGTACGCCCCAGCTGCCCTCATTGTCTGCTTCACGTATTTCAACATCTTCCGCATCTGCCAGCAGCACACAAAAGAAATCAGCAAAAGGCAAGCCCGATTCAGCAGCCAGAATGGGGAGCCTGGGGAACCCCAGATCTGTCCAGATAAGCGCTATGCCATGGTCCTATTCAGAATCACCAGTGTGTTTTATGTCCTCTGGTTGCCGTACATCATCTACTTCTTGCTGGAGAGTTCTACTGGCTGCAGCAGCCGCCTTGCATCCTTCCTGACTACCTGGCTTGCTATTAGTAACAGTTTCTGCAACTGTATCATTTACAGTCTCTCCAACAGTGTTTTCCAACAAGGACTAAAGGGCCTTTCAGGGTCTGTGTGTACTTCTTGTGCAAGTCACACCACAGCCAAGGACCCTTACACAGTTAGGAGCAAAGGACCCCCTAATGGATCTCATATCTGAGGGGGCACATATATTCAGTCGCTCTGTTTTCAAGGAGAAAGGATGGCTTTGGTTCAGTTTATCCCTTCCATCTCTGCTCCCAGTTCACTAGAGATGTAGGAGCAGCTACAGACTGTCTAGATAACCTTTAGAGTTTGCAGAAGTTGTTTCCTAAACGAGATTTAAAATTAGAAGAATCAGGATCATGAAAAGAATCACTCTTGATCCAGTTTTTGAAATGTCATGGAAGTGACTACAGTTCTCAGATTCAAACGGAGTAAAGCCATAGTTGACACCTTTCCCCACTGCTGTGGCTGAATCTGGGTGTGAAAAGCATCAGCATGTTAAAAAAAAA
>JADRCC010162275.1:0-15922 GCA_019843855.1 Hylomyscus alleni
AAAAAAAAAAAACACACACACACATTTAGGAATTATTCAAGTGAAGGATTTTGGCAGATTCATTTGGAAGAAGAGTAATGAATCAAGAAGATGGCTCTGATAAGAAAATGAAGACGACGTAGAGGCGGCTCAACAAACGGAAGCAACCGGATGACTGGAGCCAGACAACAGTGTGGGTCAAAGGCTTAGCAGTTTTAATGAGGTTGAAAAGCAGGTTTGAAGGCTCAACAGAGAGAGAGCAGGAAGTTTAAGTAGGTTGTGTGGTCAGTCTGTGGGATCGTAGAGATTGAGTTCGTACCATTAAAGCAGTTCTGTCGAATGGCCAGTTTCAGGGTGTGGTGATGCACACGCGTGACAGAATAGGAATAAAACTGAGCTCCTTGGCATGAGGAGGCCAAATTACAGCAAGGTCAGGCATTTTGTGGGGCAGCACACGGACTCCGAGATCACCCAGGCTGATACTGTGATTAGGGTGTGGTGAGAACATGAATCATGAGTTGTTTCCTATTTGGGGGTAAATGAGAGGCGTTAGACAACACAATGAGGAAAAGACGTTTAGGATTACACAACAGAAGCATGTTGTGGGATCGGGGTTCATCAGTTAAGTGAAGAATTATCGAACAAGATACTAGAAATCTAGTTGCCTCACCCCCAAGTCTCTTGTCAAGTGAGACTTGGGAGGTAGGCTGCCCTGTGGTGGCTTTAAAGAGTCCGAGTACCCAGCAGGACAATTTGATGTAGGTTGAGGGATGATAGATTTCCTTCTGGAGGCAGACAGTGAATGAAACTTGGATGATCCAACACCTGGATTTCTAGAGGCGATGGCAGAAAGGTTTGGCCGTGAAGAGTGGTGGGGGCATTTGTTTCTCTGTTAATCCAAATATTAGTTTAGTGGAGTGGTGCATGCCATATCGACCTTGCTGTAGCTTACCCTTGGGAAAGTGGTGGACAATGACTGGATGCCTGGAATGAAAGTCACCAAGCTCATGCATCGCAGGAGAGTTTTAGAAACGAGAATCTCTGATGCCAACTCTGGTTGTTCCCAACGGGACAAGAAGCCTGGTGACTCTAGCAGTCCGTGACCTTGCTGCGCAGGTGGTAGAGCGCGTTTTGCCTCAGATACTTCTGAGTGAGGTATAGTTTCTTCCTGATACTGAAGATGTTTGCAGCGATTGTCTCATGAGCTCTAGTTGCTCCCCCTGGCTCCCCCCCTTCCTTTCTCTTTTCTTTCTGTTTTAATGATGTTTTTATTTACTCTTTGAGAATGTCAAATAGTGTAATTTGATCATATTGATATCCCCTAGAATCTTCTCCTAGGGTCTTCTGTACCTCGCTACCCACTCAGTTTCATTTGAATAGGTATAAAACAAGCAAATAAACAAATTATAACATCCAATCAAGGGCTCAGTTTCCTCTTTAAAAGGACACAGTGAATAATAAAGAATTACTGTTGATCAACATGACTCCTAATGCTACTGTATGTGCAGTTCATAGCCTAGAGCCTGGCACATAGTGGGTATTGAGTAAATGGTAGCCATTGTTTTTCCTTATAAATACCACAGAGGTTAGACTTAGCTAAGCTTGAATACAAATAAACACTGCTTCTTTGCCACAGTTTTGTGACCCTTGTCAGATGAATGAATTAAAATTCAGTGTGATCCCATGGATTGTCCAAGGTCAAGTCTTAGTAAGAAGTGTAGATAGGTTGACGGATCCCCCGTTGTCAGATGATCCTAGGCATATCATTTAGAAATTAAAGGAAAAAAATTGCAGGAATGCTGGAGAGATGGCTCAACAGTTAAGAGCACTGACTACTCTTCCGAAGGTCCTGAGTTCAAATCTCAGCAACCACATGGTGGCTCACAACCATCCATAATGAGATCTGACATCCTCTTCTGGTGTGTCTGAAGAGAGCTACAGTGTACTTACATATAACATAAATAAATCTTAAAAAAAAAAAAGAATTGAAAAAATTGCAGGAATGTTCAGTTACCTCCATAGCTTATGGTGACACTGAGATCAGATAATATGTTGGGTTTATCTCAAGCCCCTTGAATCAAACTGCACTCCCTTTTACCTTGCTTAGCTTTCAAGGATATAAAGAGAAACACACATAGGTAAGGGAATTTTCTAGGTAAGGGGGAAACCATACTCAGGGCGATTGGTTGGTTATTCGTAAAGAGCCGGCAATTAGGCTCTAATGAGATAATTAAAGCTGTGCCAAGGGAGGCAGAGACTGATTTGTATTGCCAAGGGGGGACGCTGAGGTCTGAAATTTCACACAATCACACTTTTCCTCATTCAAGCAGCTCAGAATTCATTTAGTTAGCAGTGAGCAGAGGCACCCCACTGGCTCCCTTAATTACAACACAGGGGCCCTCTATGTAAACACTAGAGGAATGCTACATATGATAATTCATAAATCATGTGACTGTAAATTTCCTCTTGGGTGGACATTAGATTGCAGACCAGTGCAGAATTTTTTTTTTTTTCTGGACATGCAATCTTCCTTCACTTAATCATTGATCATGAAAGCATTGTGTTATTTGGGATAATTTTTTTTTTCACAGTTCAAAATCCTCCAGTATTTCTATTCTTCCCAGCCCAAGGATGAAGTGCTTCTGTTTCTAATCACCTTAGTGGCTCCCCTGAGTTTCGGATGGGACCTTGGAGGTGGTGGGGTTCTATTTATTTTTGGTATAAGAGCAAGAAAGGAAGGAAGATGGAAAAGAAGAAACAGAGCTTTGAGAAGGTTTTTTTTTTAAGTTAACTTTTCTGATATTACATGGCTAGATAATAAAAGGTTCCATGAGAAAGATTAATGCTGGAGGCCATATTGTGATGAGGGGAGCAGGGCTGACTTCGGAAGCCCACATGGCAATCTGGGGGGTGGAAGAAGGGGAGGAACCACTGGTCTCCATCATGTGCCTCATGGGTTGAGTGATACGGTCAATTACTTTGCAGGGTGTCAGGTATGGAGGCGTGCGGATTGAACTCATATAGTTTACATATCTAACTTTACATGATTCTATTTTCTTCATATTTCTAGCTGAACTCACTCACTGCCCCTTATTGACCACTCCAGCTCAAACCGGTTTCAGAACCCAATTGTGTGGTGGCCAGAGCGGATCCCTTGGTTTTGTTGCTGCACATGCAGGAGGCTCCTAGGAGCTTTCACCTCCCCTTCAAGTCCAGCTCCTACCTTCAGCCTGCCTCTGGCTTGTGCCTCTACAGTCCTTAAGAGGCTGTCAGGCTGCCGTCTCAGGAGATGGAGACTCCCATTTTCTTTCTCATCTCCCTGAGAACATTCTTTCTAGCATTCCTGTTTTTCTCTTCCTGTAGAGCAACAGATCACAACCTTCCTAACACTGTGACCCTGTCATACAGTTCCTAATGTTATGGTGACCCCTCCACCCATAAAATTATTTCATTTGCTACTTAATAACTGTAATTTTGCAACAGTTGTGAATTGTAATGTAAGTATCTGAGATACAGGGTATCTGATATTTGACTCCCAAAGAAGTCTTGACCCATAGGTTGGAAAACCCTGCTCTAGAGCCTTTGGCTGGAGCCATAGGCCTGATCCATCTTGTTTTTTGGTCCCAGAGAATGGTCTATGCAAAATGCTGCTTCTGGTGCTGAGTGACAGTTAATCCCCGTATTGCCAACTGTCCATCAAGTGCCTACATTTTTCGATTTATCCCAGGCCCAGGCAGAAGTAAGCACCTGAAAACACAAACTAATCAAGGCAGGTAGAGGTTCATGATCATTCTCCCCAGAGACCATCCTAGCAAAGCACTGTGTCTTTGCAAGGACACAGATGGGCCAAGGTTCTTTTCCGTTTGCTGTAGCCTGGGGGAGAGTTTTGTTATTCTCTTGGAAGTGGCCCTAGCAGAACCTGAGTACCGCCATTTGGTGATTAATTCTTTCTTGACTTTTCAGGGTGGTTTTGGACCTATACCTGGCTTGATTTCCCAAATTAGACTTGCATATGACTCGGTCTCGAAGAAGAATGAGCCTCTTCTGTGCTCTCTCCGACTTTGAATTGAATCTTAAACTACTGGCTGTTGAGATAACAACAGTTTGTACCATAGACCTTGAGATTTAACCTAAGTTCTCTTAGCAAGTCTTTATTACAAAAGGGTTGTTTTTTTTTACTCAGTAGATATACAAGCAAATATAAATCATTTACAAAACTACTATATTTTCACTTGTGTGTGTGTGTGTATACATGTGTGTGTGTGTGTGCCAAAGTTTTCCTTTACTTAAACTGAAAATCATTTCTACAAAGATTATTATTATTATTATATGTTTAGGTTTGTGTGAGTTTATGTGCACCATGTTTATGCAGGATTCTACAGAAACCAGAAGGAATGTCAGATCCTCTGTGATTGGAGTTATAGGCAACTGTGGGCTTGCTAATGTGGATTCCAGGAACTGAACCTTGGTCCTCTGCAATAGTAGTAAGTGCTTTTAACCACTGAGTCATCTCTACAGTCCCAAATTGGCAGCTGTTTTATCAAAATTTATAGTGGAGTCATGGGCAGTGGAAGACACTCACACTGTTGAATAGTAAAAAGCCAGTATGAACATTCAATGTTGCCTTTCAAGTACTGGGGCTAAGCATCGGCTCTAGTACTCAGGCTGAGCCCCTTGTATCATAAAGCTCCAGGTTGCCTATTGCTGCTCCAGACACAAGTTTCTCTACTTTGCTAGGACTAAGCTGTATTGGCAAAATTCCATTGAGGCAACATCTTACAAATGGTATCATGTCAGATATATGGCATTATTAAGTAATTTTAGGGAAAGAAGAGATTAGAAGAGTTTTAAACGACATCACAAAATGTCTTCCTCCAGCCCCAGATGCCCTTTGGACGTCCCATCTCTCTCTTCCTCCTAAGGAAAAGAGGCCATGAATTTGAAAAAAAGAGCGGAGAGGATTATATGGTAGGGTTTGGTGCAGGGAGAGGGCAGAGCGAAGTATAATTATATTATAATCTCAAAAATAAAATAGTAAGTACAGATTTTGGGGGAAAAAAAAGAAGTATCTAAACTGAGACTTGAGCTTGTAAACCATCTGTGGCTGGGGATAGCCAGGAAAGCGGCAAGATGCAGCTGTTTTAGGGTGGCCAAACGCACAAGAGTAAGACAGCCACATAGTCTCCTAGTTTTGATTGGTTTGTAATCACACCGGGTTCATGAGCACAACTGTTTAAACTTGCTTTTCCAGAACCTCATTAATCTTTGCTATTGGCTCATCTCCTGTTTCCACATATGACCTCACCCCGAGGTTCTGCCTTGTGGTGAGCAGCTGGGGAGCATTTCCCTCACTCAGTCCAGGGGAGTCAGTGTGGAAGCCGCCCCCCATCCCCACCCCGAGCTGGGGCTTGTTTCTGAGCTTTTCAGAATGCATCACTGGAGATTTGGTGTGGATTACTAGTCAAGCAATGATCTGACCGTGTTTAGTTCAGAACTGAGGGCTTTGGAAAGAACTATAGCCCATGCCGTGGAACGTGAGCTCATCACAGGACAGGATCAAAGTTATGGATCCTAGTCCTGTTTCTCAAAACTTTTGTATGTCTCTCTCCCCAGCGGACCTTCTGATTATTTCAAGGGTGAGTTGGAGTAAGATTCAAAGCCAGAAACTAAGGAGTGAATTTAGAGCTGGATTTTTTCCAGTAAGGTTCTAAATTCCTCTCTGTTCTCCAAAGGTCCATCTGACTTTTCTTTGCCACCTCAAATAATAAGAGCACTGATCCATTTGATCTCATTGGTCAAGTGTCTCATCACTCTGGTTACACAGGTCTCTTCTGAACCTTGAGTTGTAAATTTTATTGCTGACATACATTTCCAAAGATCGAGTTGTAAATTATATTGCTGACATACATTTCCAAAGATTGCTGCTTTTGGTTCTGCGATAGTTTTTTTTCTCTCATTTTGTTTTGAAGATGTTTCAGCTAATTGAGTCCCCAGGAAGCCCTAGCTGTTATCCCTTGTTGGACCTGTGATGGAATATCATGCTACGTGGCCTTCAGGTCTGAGTGTCCAAGAGGCATTAATAACGAGACCCTCCCGTAAACTGAGAAAGTTTAATTCATCTAGCTGAATTTACACCGGCTGAACTGAGAACTGAAGAAGTGTGCTCAGATGGAATAAATTAGAGTATTTCTTCCAAAGAGCAAAGGGAACAATTCTCTCAAAGTGAGGTTAGTTGAGAAAGCAGTAGTAAGACGAGGAGCACCCAAGAAGCTTGCAGGAAGTGATGTGGGGACTTGAGTTTTATTTTGTATTTACTTATACTTGTACCTTCTCAGTTGTGCCAGTGGTTCTAAAAATAAGCAAAGGAACAACCTTTTTTTAGAGAAGGAAAAGTTGAGGATTCAAGGACAGATACCTTCCTCTTCTCCTTCCCCAGACACAAGCTGACTGGGTGTGCAATGTAATAGGTATGATGAGTTGTTGTTCTTTCTTGGGGAGGCCCGTGCTTCTTGTGTTACAAGCATCTTTTGATTCTTCCCACAGTCCTATAAGGCAGGTACATAAACACTTGTTAAAGACTCTAACACTAAGGGTTGAATGAGTTGAAATGTCCATGGTTGCATGACTAGGAAGCAGAGGAACTGTTCTGCCTGATTTTAGCCCACACGCTCAGAAACACTTCCGCATTCTTGGCTCCGGTTTTCAGTCCTATGTACCTTTGGGAACCAGTGCCCTGTCCAGCTATCGTAAAGTGATAAGGTAGCTTCAGGCCGACAAGGAGAACAGAAAGTCACCTTTGAAACACACCACTCACAGCTCAGCCTCCTCTCCCAGGGCACAGGATGCCGGTCATGTTCAAAATAAGACTCTAGTCCTTTAAGATGCGTTACTTGGAAAATGTGTAGTGATATGTATGATGTGCTGAACATCATGCAGGGTGCGCATGGGTTTCTGAGGTAGTGTTTAAAGACACGTGGAGGACCTTAACAAAGAACAGACAGCTTCATGGCAGAAGAGAAAACTATGAAGGGTCAAAGGGCATTTATATAAATATTATGGTTCTGACTGACAATGATGCCCAGGGATGAGGAAGGCTTGACTGAGGCCTCTATTGAAGAATGCAGAGCTACTGTGCTTCAGAGAACTGAAAGATGTTATATAAAAACCACCAAGGAGAACAGCTGTTGTTAATATTTATCACAACCTGGCTGTGTACCCATGGGTAAGCCAGGTACACAGAGAGGAAGTACTGGAAACACCTGGAAAGGCCCAGAACTGGTAGGCATTTGCTACCCCTACCCCCACAAGGCACAAGGCAATGTGTAGCTGGTTGTCATCTTTATTAGCGTGACTGTGACTGACTGTTCAGTGTGGTTTCATAGGATGCAAGAAAAATGTTTGGCTTCAAAATCTTAACCATGTCTAGCTTGTCGATTCCTTGCATTGTAGAAGTATGTGACCAAGTATTCTTGAGGCAAACACAATTATAGATTATAGATCTCTCTGAGAAAGGTCTCTGTATGTGCACATCTGTATCCGGTCTTTTTCCAGTACATAAAGTGGATAAGGGATCTTGGAAATCTCTCTGTGAAGCTCTAAGTCACATCAGTTCTGTTCCATGCCCTCCCATCTCTCTCACTCTTTCTCTCTCTGTCTCTCTGTGTATATATACAATTTGGGGGTGGGGTGGGTGGCTATTTCTGATCATCCAGAAAGCAAGAAACCCAAGAAACAAAGTTTTCAGTGTCCCTTATGATTTAAGCTCAGAAGTCATGCACTACCTTCTATAGTATCACAATGGACAAAGAAATTAAAGATTTTCAAAGATGCGAGAGAAATTAAAATAGGTCCCATAACTTGGTGGAAGATGCTAACATGTGTCTTACTTCCTTTGTTACTCTGGTAGAATACATGACCAAAGCAAGCTAAAGAGTTCAATCTAGCTCACATTTCAAGGTTATAAGTGTACACTGTGGGGAAGTCACAGGGGCAAGGGCTTGGTATATCTAGTCCCATTGCATCGTGGAGAATGATGAATGCTTATGCTTATCTTACTTCCTCCTTTTTATACAGCCTAATGAATGGTGCCACCCACGGTGGTCACATCTTCCTAACTCAACTAACCCAATCAAAATGGCATCCCTCAGCCATGTCCTAGGGAATCCTAGGTGATTCTAGATTTCATTAAGTTGACAATTGAGGTTAAATATCATTGCATCACATTGTAAGAAGAGCTTGCAGGATGGAATGTCTGTTGATATGGTAGTACTTAAGAAGTTCAATCTAATACAATATTAAAACCATGAAGCTTTGCACAATTCTTCACAAGCATTTGCACTGATGACACCAATGTTTCTCCCTTCCTTCCTTCCTTCCTTCCTTCCTTCCTTCCTTCCTTCCTTCCTTCCTTCCTTCCTTCCTTCCTTCCTTCTGTCCTTCCCTTCTTTCTTCCTTCCTTTCTTTCTTTTCTTTTTCTTTCTTTCTTTCTTTCTTTCTTTCTTTCTTTCTTTCTTTCTTTCTTTTTTTTTTTTTTTTTTTTTTTGAGACAAGGTTTCTCTGTGTAGCCCCGGCTGTCCTGGAACTCACTCTGTAGACCAGGCTGGCCTTACTCAGAAATCTGCCTGCCTCTTCCTCCCAAGTGCTGGGATTAAAGGCGTGCACCACCACTGCCCAGCAATGTTTTTTAAAGAATGAGTGTCTGTATATTCTCATTTGGTCAGAGCTTGATGTTATAGTTAAATGAGTTTTGGAACTGTAAATTTGACCTTACATTGTGTTCCCTTACCTGACATCTGCATGTTAGACTCCTTGAGTTGGAAGAATTTAAAATTTTTATCCTTGACTCCACCTCAAATTTATATAAAAATTAAGAGTGCAAAGATTCACCTCTAGTCATCTAGCTAGATGCATCTGTTTTAATATTTTGTCTCATTTTTCTTTTATTTTCTCATTTAACTCATTTAGACCCTTACCATCATGATTATGATGATGATGATGATCATCAAATTCACGAAGGTTAGAGCAGATGCAGTGTTACTACTTAGTATATAGATAGTATTTAAATTTCATTAATCACATTGGTAATGTTTTCATATTGGCCTTCTCTCCTGAACCAGCGTCCCAGTCTGGGTCCTAGGTTGTTTTATCTTGTCATATATCTCATGATGTCGTGTATGCTAGCCTGGATCTAGCTACGTAGCTCAGACTGGTCTTAAATTCACCACTGTACTGCCTCTACCACCCAAGTACTAAGATCATAAAACAAACTGCTCTTCTAGATTCAGGGTACTTCTTGTTTAAGACAGTCGATGCATGATTTTATTTCTACCCTGAGAGAATCCCAAAGCCATAGAATATAAGCCACAGCAGCATGCTTAATGGGTGAGAAATTCTGTTGGACACTGAGCCAGGAGGATGGAGCCTGTACAGGTCAGCAAGAAGTCTGACCACAGAGGGAAGTCTGGCATGGGTAGGGTACCACTTCTGAAAAAGCTGGTTAGCACCAGCAAACCAGGGCCTCCATATTGATATTTCTTATACCATCTGAACTTAACCAATCCAAAAACACATGACATTCCAAGCCTACCATGGTTTTGGCAGACAGATATGGTTCTTGGCTCTAGCCCTACTTCAAGGAGTCTAGCGCATCTGTGTGGGGTCATTCATAAAGACTGGGATAATTCTTGTCAGACCTAGGACTTTCCATGACTTAGTCTCCTAGCTCTTAGGATGAGGGACTAGGAAAGACCTGACCTTGGCACTTCCTGTCTACATCTTTTTCAATGATTCTAGCTGACCTATTGTGTGTCACCTAGTCCTTAATGTTCTTGACCTCACTTTTCTGATTTATAATATCAGGGTTTGGGGCTGAAACCTCTAAGTTTCCTTCCAGCTTTTGTATTCTGGGAAATCTCTGTTGCCTAAATCTTTTAAAGTCTGAATTAAACTCACAGATTAAGATGAATTACCCAAGGGGCTGGACATATTGCAGAAGAAAACTCCTCAGGGCCCCAACAAGCCTGCATTTTTGGAGCATGCTTTCTTTTTACAGCTGTGAAGAGAGCTATCTGCACACAAGCTATAACTTCATATGACTAATGGTAACCATGGCGACCACTAAATATTCCTTCTAGACCTTGCATCTGCACAGCTCACTGGAGCAGAGGAAATAAATGTTGCTGCTTTGAAAAATGATAAAAATAATCCCAGCTAGCTACAGGCTGGGAAAAAAAGGAGCGCTCTTACACCTGAAGGTCAAACCATTTCATCTTGGTTTTTTGCTCAAGGCTTTCACGAACCTCAGGAACTTTGGTTACCCACTGAATGGGGAGGTCTCAGGCCTGAGGGTTTATCATTAGGAGAAGCACCTGAGTAATTTTTAAAGAGGATTCCGGGGTCCTGACAATATATGATGACCCCTATGCTGAAATAAGAATGTGAACATTCTAACACACAGAGACAGAGATTCCTCCCAGGCATCCAGCAGTTCAGGATGTCAGGTTGTGTTATTGGCATAAGGGAAGGCTGGCCAAGGTCAAGTGGGAGTATGACAAAACAGAGACCAAGAATGATAAGGCTTGCTGGAGAAAGCAGGAGATGGGAAAACACAGGCAGAGAGAATATCAAGAGGTAATGCTCCAGTGAACAGAAATCTGTGTAGGGTAGCTAGACACAGAAACTCTGTTAGAGAATAGTTGATAGCATCTTGGGTAAACATAAGGTACTGTAGCTGCCCAGCGGCCATATGTACGAATGGGTTTTCTGGAATGGGCTCAAGGTCCTGAAACATAATTTTGGGGTACCAGAACTGCAGGAAGAGTTTGTAAAAATTAGACTAACACATGGCTGTGTTTCAGTCTGCCATCTTTCATTCAATTAATTTTGTTACAAGCAAAACCAGGTAGAATAGGTAAGGCAAAACCCCTCCCCCAAGTTCGTCAGCAATTTGGCCCAATCAGCAACTTCTCCTTCAGTCTCTGGAGGCAGGACTTCCGTTGTATCGGGAACTTGGAGAGAGGCGTGGCAATTAGCAGGAGGTGGGCAGAGAGGCGTGGTTATCTGTGGCAAGGTGGGGTCTGATGAATCAGCCCTCAGCTGAAGGAGAGTCACAAGGTACCATCCAGGAATTCTAAAGCCCTCTAGAATAGCCCAGGACAGTCATGCAGGAATATGAATGACCACATCAAACATTGGTGATAGACAGGGGTATAAGAACCTTGGGATGGCATGACCCATCTCAAGAGATTAACCTATTATTAGAAGGAGAGAAGACATATCCAGAGCTCTCACATTTTGATGTAAGTGAACGTTTAGGATTTATTTCAATGTAAAATTCTTAATTCTGAATGCAGACATGGTACGGCTTGTCTTTTGCAACCTCTGAAATTATGGGTGACCAGGCCGGGCGATGGTGGTGCACGCCTTTAATCCCAGCACTTGGGAGGCAGAGGCAGGTGGATTTCTGAGTTTGAGGCCAGCCTGGTCTACAGAGTGAGTTCCAGGACAGCCAGGACTACACAGAGAAACCCTGTCTCGAAAAACCAAAAAAAAAAAAGAAAAAAAGAAAAAAAAGAAAAATTGAGAATACACAAATCAACTTGAGCAATGACATATAAGCTCATTAACACAAATATGCACATGATATAAACACATAAACGGAATTCAAAGAAAAAACAGATGGTTAAGGTCTTAATACACTCTTGATGGGGACAAAAAATAGGGCATGGGGAGGCAGTGTATGCATGCGCATGCATGTGTAGGCATATTTAGAGGGACAGCTAATGTATTTTAGCATAAATGTGGGAGCTTGCTTATTTTGATTTTAGGATGTCTTCCAGGAGTTCAGACGTTAAATGGCTTCTCTCCAGTTTTGTGTTACTGGAAGGTGATGTGAAATTTATGAGGTAGGAATGGTTGGTGGCCTGCTGGTCACTGCTTCTGTGTCTTTGGAGCAGATTTCAGAACACGGGCCATGAGGTAAGCAGCTTGACGGTGCCATGTGCCTCTGCCATGATGTACTGCCTCAGACTCAAGGTGACTGGGCCATTCCATAATGGGCAGAATCATAGACTGACACTGTAGAAGTCCTGGCAAGCAAAGGCACTCAACAGAGAGACACGTGGACATGTATCCTTCCTTTGGCTATTCCAAGACTATTGACACAATGGACCCAAGAACGTGGAATTTCCCCCTAGAATCTCAGGTTGAAGTCTGGTGCCAGCCAAGAGCTTGTTTCTTATAAAGAGATTTCACATAGTTTTGACAACTTATTAAACCTCTTCCTATTAGGAGAAACTTCAGCCAAGACAATGACAGGTCCCTGATGAGTGGATCTACACCTTGACCTTCTTAGCTATATACCTCATGCCTTTTATTTAAATCTAAAGCTCATATCAGGACCCTAAAGATGGAGTTGAGGACTGAACCTCCTTATTTGGTTAGTGAATTAGTTACTTCTTTGTTGTGATCAAACACCACCACCAATAGCAACTTAGGGTTTATGGTTCCAAAGATTAATTAAGAGTCCATCCAGCGAGGAGGCATAGCAGCAAGCATTAGGCATGGTGGCAGGAAGAGGAAGCTGAGAGCTCCAGTTTCAATCACTAGCAAGGAACAAACTTGAAATAGGGTGAGGTTTTAAAAGCTCTTGAAATCTGCCCCCAGAGACATACTTCCTCCAGCAAGGATTCACCTCAGAAACCTCCCTAAACAGTGCCATGAATTGGGGAGGAACTGTTCGATTACAAGAGCCTATGAGGAACATTACTTATTTAAACCAACATAGCCTCAAGGACTAAATCTCCATTCTCTCCCTTTCATCTTCCTTGTCTCTTTTAAGGAGGAATGGTTAAGCATAGGTTTCTAGGGCTGCAAAGGCTCAAACTCTGATTTCAAATAGTTTAGTAACAAAACAAAACTGAGTCCCATAGAAGCCTTTTTCTCTTTATAAGTTGATTTGTCTCAGGGGCTTATTATAGTCATGGAGAGATGACTAATTCAAGCCTGAAAAATAGACAATGAATATGTTCCTCAGGGCTGTAATTGTAGGTGTGACATGGCTTTTAGTCTCTTCTGAAGAATGAATTTCACCTTTCTTTGTCAATGAAATTTTAGCAAGAAGACTGAAGGTGACTAGAGTCATCCTTGTTGATGTGGTCTTTAGGCAAATAAGAACTTAACAGAGAGCCCACTCCTGCAGTGCTACAGGTTTGAGAGAGCAGGTGGGAAAGGCAGAGTGACCTTGAACCTGTGTCTTTAGTTAAGTATGTCAAATACCTTATATTGGGAGTGTCATTTGCTGAAACCCAACACCAAGGTAGCTTGCAAGAACTATGGCAAGTATCTTAGTTAGTCTTTCCATTGCTGTGAAGAAATCCCATGACCAAAGCCACTCTTATAAAGGAAAACATTTAATTAGGGTTGGCTTACAGTCAGAGGTTTAGTCTATTATCATCACAGTGGGAAGCATGGCAGCATGCAGGCAGACATGGTATGGAAGGAGCCAAGAATCCTATATCTGGATCTGAAGGCAGCTAGGAGGATAGTCTCATTAGCATTGGGCAGAACCTGATCACTAGGAACCCTCAAAACCCACCTACACAGTGACATACTTCCTTGTAGGAAGGCCACATCTATTCTAACCAAGCTACACCTAATAATGCCACTTCCCATGGGCCAAGCATATTTAAACTGGCACAGCTAGCAAGTTTTTGCAAAAGTTGTGGGATGAAAGACTCACAGAACCATGTTGGGATTGTATAGCTTATTGCATGAACTTAGGGTAAAAAAACAAGGAGAAAGAACAAAACTCAGGGCAGGTGGCACATAGGAGAAAAGACAGCAGCTAGCTTGTTGGAATACAGAATGTTCTCCATGGGCTCATGTTTTGAAAACTTGGTTCTCAGTAGGCAATGCTCAGGTAGCTTGTGGAGGTTATTGCGTGGGCACCTCACTGGAGGAAGTAGGTTACCGGAAGCATTCCTTCAGGGTCTGTTCTTGATGTGAGGCAAAGAATTTTCTCTGCTACTTATTTCTGCTTCAAATGTATTTTCCAAGCTCATGGGGACACAGGACCCACAGACAACTCTTTGAAACTGTGAGACAAAGTAAATGCTCCATCTATTCATTGGCATCTGGTCACGGTTGCACGGAAGCCTGAGAATATAGCCTCCTGCCCAAGTCTCGAGCTACACAGCTTTTCTATGTTCCCTCTTGCCTGCATCAGCTTTCCTCCTGGGGATGTAGATATGAGGACCAGAATCAGGGAATAGCAGGACTGCCCCAAAGATGCAGGGAATACACCTGAAGCCGGGACATATTTCCTCTCTGAGGAAGGAGTATGGACAGGTGTATCTGGACACAGCTACAGCTCAGATTTACCTCAAGAGCACTTGTGTGTGTGTTTTCTTTTTCTAGGTAGTGGCTACACAGGATGCCAGGCATGTGCAGAGGATTTAGGGATGGCATAGCCTTTGACTAGTAAGTGATGTATATGCCTTGCCTAATGGTTAGCTGTATAGTTTTCAGGCTCTTGACTCCAGAGTGTGCAGTATCTTCTGGCCAGGCTGGTGGGTGGTAGCATGCTGTAGCTCTTTCTTAGGACTTCTGCAATAGTAGCCAGGAATAGAATCTGTTACCTTGCTAGGATGGGTTTGTGGTACTTTCCATGGAACTGGAATGGGTTCATATAAACTAGTCAGGTGAGATGGGTTTGGCGTGAGTTCCTTTTCTTAAGAAAGTAAGTCAGAAACATATGTGTGTAGTCTTTCGACCTATAAATGCCCCAGACATGCATATATAGGGTAGGAGGAACTGCCAAGAGAAATGAAGGGCACATTCGTATAGAAGGGCAGAGAGAACAAGCCGACTCAGGAAGGGAGGGAGAGATAGTCAGGGAGCTGAAAGAACCAGAAAATGCTGTGCAGAAGCTCGCTGTCCACAAGTCCTTGCTGAACTCAAAGAGACCACTCATAAACCAGAGAGAGAAGACCTAAATAGTTACACCTCTCTAGAGAGAGATGGGGGTAAAGCAGGCATGCTGCTACCATTCAAGGTGTCTACTCTCCAGTGTGTCCACAGTCCACTGCAAAGAGCAGCGTGAAAGAGACCAAGATGCAGGCTTCCGAGTCAAGATCACAGCCCTCCAGATTAGGACTAATAGCATCCCACTACCTGCCCCTCTTCCCTCGGCACTTCTGAGGGGTTTGCCTACGTGCGCTTTCATGTTCAGATGTCTAATTCTGACTCGGAAAATTGCTAGTTTCAACTCCTTTGCCAGATGGCCGAGGAAAGAGCAATTGACTGCGCGCTAAATGTCTGTGTCAGAGCCCCAAGCAGCCGATTCCAATTAACATAAAGAGCAGAGTGGTTGCTTCTCTTAACAAATGGAAGCCGTGTAGTACGAAAGGACGGCTTGTAAAAGTGAAGTGATGGGGATGTGGAGCAGGGGAGACTGCAGCCTCCTAGCAGGGAAAGGCAGGCTCTTGTCTCAGATGCCCGCCACCCAGTTGGGGCGCTGGGCTCTATGGAATGACAGGAATATCAATCAGGCTCTCCGAGAGGCCTTCATCTCCAAGGACCCCCCCCAACCCCGCCCCCCTGTGCCCTTGGTTTCTTTCTGCTTAGCTGAGCAGAAAGCATGGATCTGGGAGTCACATGGCAGACGCGGCTTTGTTTGGGTGGCCCACCATGGCTGTGTCAGCGTACTCAGATATGAGGCATTTCCTGGAAGAAATGATGGTCTTTTTAATAAATGAGATGGATAAAGCTTCCCTCTCTTTAAAGTTATTTTTTCTGGGTATTCTTTGAGATCAAAATTTAAAATATCTGGACAGAATATTAGTTCATCCCTCCTTTCCATCGACTGTTTCTTTCTTCCATGAATATTCATTTTAATTAGTTTCTATTTTTACATATGGAACACACACACACACACACACACACA
>JADRCC010162279.1:0-13228 GCA_019843855.1 Hylomyscus alleni
TTTTTTTTTTTTTTTTTTTTTTTGAACTACTAAGATTCAAAGATAGCAGCTAGCCACCAATTATATGGTCCAATGGCCCAATATGGTATTCTAGATATACAACTCTGTTGCACACACATTTTCTAAAATATGTCACACCCTACTCTAATTAAGGGTTAATGGAAGCATTCTTTCAATTTAAATTTCCAATACTCTATAGAGGAGTTTGTCATTTAACTATGTTGAATTCATATTCATAAGTAAGATAATGTATATCCAAAAATGGCACAGTCTCATACACAGATTAATGGTAGAAAATATTTAATGGGACATTTTAAGGAAGACATTGAGAATTTCTATTGTGCCCATACTTGAATCAGTATCTTGTTTGTCCTGAAAATTCAATGCCAAGCAGAAATCAGTTATTCTTGATTCCATACGCTGAGTCATACAGAATTCATTCTCCCTGGGACTTGGCCAGAACCAAGGTTTATTAAACCTTACATCACTTTATCATCAAGGTTAACTCCTCACTTTAAGGGCCATTAAGAGGGCTTTATTATTAGTTTGTAATTTTGTATGTTTTAAATGGAATGACATTATTTTGCCCAAGTGAATAAAATGAAGTACAGTAATTGTAATTGCTATTGCCAGACTCTATAGTGAGCCTCACCGGAGTTTCTAAAAGTAAAATGATAATGCATCATCATCAACCTGGCCACCATCCTGCCACAGTGACTCCTGGCATATGTCCAATGTTCTCCGACAAACCTTGTGTGTCTCACACAAGATATATTATATGTCAAAGCCCAGATTCATTATGTTTCTACTCTTTTTTCCTTCAGTGCAAGATAATCCTTCATCATTGACTCATTTTTTAATGGAGTCCTCAAGTTAAAACTATGTCAAGATCTTACCACAGGATGTCTTGACATTGACTCATTAGTATAGAGAATAATGTGCTCAAGGAAACTAATGGGTAATATAATGGCCAAGTGACAAATCACAGCATTATACACAAAAGACGGATAGCACTGACAGAGGAAGATAGACTGGACTACCTGAACATTCATGTTAATTAAATCATATCCGTTTAAGAAAAGTACCATTAAAAATTTAAAAGAACCAACACATAATAAAGAGTATGAATATATAATAACAAAGTTAATTCCTTGGACTTATCTTGCTGGGTGTCTGTCCCGAGAGAAAACTCATCATTAGCTGCTAGCTAGCTAGCTGCTGAACTCTTGCGAGTATTAATATTCTCTTATATAACACATACTTGTATTTGTGTAACACTCATACATACAACACCAGAATTATAAACATCAATACTCAGCTCTGACAGTTTCTTCATTGTCACAAACTTCATGTATAACTGGGAATTAATTCCTCTGCTATTTTCTACATTAAATAGTTAGGCATCCTTTACTCATTGCTGTAACAGGGGACTATTCTTTAATTTAGTTCTTCTGATTTAAAGAATATCTGAAACACAACAAAAGAAAACATTCTGGAACTCATAAAGATCAACACCTTAATGACTATGTGAACTACAATCTCCACTTAGAAATAAACTGTAGCCAAGTGCTTGATACAGACTCAGCATTTTTCTATCATCCTTGATGAGGCAATATAGGAAAGGAACAGTTTCTCTCATATGGTAAAGGTATTTCCTACATGCTATACCAAAATATAGCTTTCAAGTCAGCTGGATAAATGTTACATGTATCTTTGGAGTGGCAATAAAGGAATGAAATAGGGCTGGAAATGTCACCGGGTAGTTAAGTGCATTCGCGATAATTACAGTGGACATAGATCTGAGTCCCAAGACCTACATGGGACCCACCCAATCATTTGTATCTCAACTTGCAAAGGATTTGATGCTCTTTTATGACTTCCATAGGTACCGTACACACATGTTGCACACACATACATGCAAGCAAAAGATCCATGCATGTAAGAATATATATATATATATGTATGTACATATATATCATACATATATATACCATATATACACATACATATATAATTTATACACATATATATCATCTTTAATAAACTAGAAAGGTACAAAACTTACCTCAAAAATAGGATGTGAATCATTCTACATAAACCTCAAAGTGGAATAAAACTTTGAATGTCCTCTTTAGAAAATGTGCAAACATTGGTATAATAGAAATAGCAACTTAAGTTAAAAAAAGAAAAAGGTATTCAGAAGCTAATAAGTTGCATTCATAGCCAGGCGGTGGTGGCACACACCTTTGATCCCAGCACTTGGGAGGCAGAGGCAGGTGGATTTCTAAATTCAAAGCCAGCCTGGTCTACAGAGTGAGTTCCAGGACAGCCAGGGCTACATGGAGAAACCCCATCTTAAAAAAACAAAAAAACAAAAAACAAAACAAACAAACATAAAAAGTTGCATTCATCTTACTTCTTTAAAACTACGAGGTTTTTTTTGTTTGTTTGTTTTTAGGAATTTCAAAGTTAAAATAATGTATATGATTATCCCTTTGGTATTCCATATGAATAAATTAAAGCTGCATGGGTTTACTAAATAATATAACCACATCATTTCAAAAACAGAAATATACTAAGTGATTATAAATTAGGCCCTCTAGAGGCAACAAGCCAGCTGGTCAACCACAGCTTGCTCCTGATTCAATTGTTAAATACTCTTATTCTTGTTTCTAGTCTATAATTCAACATAAAATATAAACTTCACAGGGTTACGGTAAGGAACAGAAAATAATACCCAGGAGACTTCTAGACCAGAAGATGAAATATATTAGTCTCAACAGTTTCTATGTAATTCCTACAAGGTTGAATATCCCTACCATTCTTACATTTTATATCAGACTGAAATATATCACAGCAAGTGATATATATTCCTTCCTTGTTTATATATCTGATACTAAATAGTGATCTCAGAGCTCTGCACAAGAATGGCTAATACTCTACTTCTGTAATCTACCTTTCTCTTCTCACAGAAAAGATTTAATTTAATAATATTTTATTTTATGTATATATTATATATTTTATTTATATTATTATATATTATCTTTCTTATATATAATATTTATATATTATATACACTATTATATATTTATATATTATATTTATTTATAAAATATATTAAAATGATATATTTCAACACATGTATAACATTAATATGTTCCCTTTTCATCTAATTATTTTATCAAAGATATAATTGAATAATTTATTGAAAAACTATTGTGCTTGTTTTAAGATGTCCAAAAATTTCACAGTACTAATATTCATATAATATCACACAACTAATCTCTAATATATAGATTTTTAAAATTTTTCCACTCTAGTGGTCTTATGAACTGTGATCTGATAAACATTCTACATGTGTATGATAGTTAGCTTTAATTGTCAACTTGACACAATTTAGAATCACTTGGAAAGGCAGTCTGAATAAAGAACTGTCTACAATCTGTTGTCCTACAGGGAAATCTGTTAGAAATTGGTTTAGTTAAATTAATTGATGTGTGACAATGAGTAAACTATAAGCAGTATCATGGTCTAGGTAGGGAGTTGTGAACTGTATAATAGTGGGAAATCAAGCTAAAGACAACTAGAACAACAAGTGTGCATGTGATTTTTTTTTAATGTCTCTTTGATTATGATTGTTTGAAGTCCTTGAACTCACCATAATCCAGTACTAGAACTTAGAATTGTAGAAGTAAATAAAACCTTTTTACTCATATTTATTGTTGTTTTGGTCAGAGTTTTTCAGAGCAATAGAAAGGAAACTAGAAAAGAACATCTTGTGGAGTAACAAAGTTTTAAACTCCATGGCTTTCTTCAATAATTACTGGTTATTTTTTATACTTTCATTGGTTTTGAAATTCAGACAGGAAATAACTAAAAAGAATTGTATTATAATGTCTAAAGCATTTAAAGTAATGGAGGAGTAAAAACTAGAGTAAAACTATAGTTCACTTTTGTAATTAGCAGTTCTCCATAAAAACACATTTATGACCATTTTGTAACTTACTCCTGGGCCTACTCACAATGTAGAAAGTAGAATTCCATGTTTAATTCCTCCAAAAACAATTGAAGAAATCCAATGGCAGTTATACTTCATGTTCCAACTTTTCTTAAAACTATAAGCCATTACATTCATTATAGGAATTTGGCTGAAATTTATGTGAAAGTATATGATCTTAAGAAAAGGAAACAGATCACATTTTTTGATAGAAGAACATCAACATATTGAGGCATCAAATTTTAGACAATTCCAAATATATGCCTCTGAACGAAGTCTTAATTTTAGTAGATATCATCCAGTTTTGTTCAAAGTTTCTTTACAATTTATACATCAAATATCAGTAATAAGATAATCTTGGATGCATATATTAGAGGAGAATCTACTATATCTCTTACTAAACAAGTGTAATTCCTAACTATATTCTAAATACTTACTTTTGGACTTACAGAAAAGTGAATCTGTCGTCTGTCATCAAGAAGCTTCTTCTCTAAACCAGATGGGGACCAGGTATCAAAGTTAAATCAAGATCAGATAAATAATCTATCCATTCTCATAGCCACTAATGAAATAGAAACAGTCATTAATAGTCTCCTAACCAAAAAAAGCCCAGGACCAGATGGCTTTAGTATAGAATTGTATCAGACCTTCAAAGAGGAACTAATACCAATACTCCTCAAACTATTCCACAAAATTGAAAGAGAAGTTACTATACCCAAGTCATTCTATTATGTCACAATTACTCTTATACCTAAACCACACAAAGACCTAACAATGAAAAAAAACTTCAGAGCAGTTTCCCTTATGAATATCGATGCAAAAATTCTCAATAAAATTCTTGCAAACCGAATCCAAGAACACATCAAAATGATCATCCATCATGATCAAGTAGACTTCATCCTAGGGATGCAGGGATGATTCAATTTATGGAAATCTATCAACATAATTCACTGAATAAATAAACTCAAAGAAAAAACTGTATGATCACCTCATTAGATGCTGAGAAAGCATTTGACAAAATCCAACATCCTTTCAGGACAAAAGTCTTGGAAAGATCAGGAATTCAAGGCCCATACTTAAACATAGTAAAAGCAATATACAGCAAACCAGTAGCCAACATCAAACTAAATGGAGAGAAACTTGAAGCAATTCCACTAAAATCAGGGACTAGACAAGGCTGCCCACTCTCTCCCTACCTATTCAATATTGTGCTTGAAGTCCTAGCCAGAGCAATTAGACAACAAAAGGAGATCAAAGGAATACGAATTGGAAAGGAAGAAGTCAAATTGTCACTATTTGCTGATGATATGATAATATACTTAAGCGACCCCAAAAATTCCAACAGAGAGCTCTTAATCCTGATAAACAACTTCAGCAAAGTAGCTGGATATAAAATTAACTCAAGCAAATCAGGGGCCTTCCTCTACACAAAGGATAAACAGGCTGTGAGAGAACTTAGGGAAACAACTCCCTTCACAATAGTCACAAATAATATAAAATACATTTGTGTGACTCTAACTAAGCAAGTAAAAGATCTATTTGACAAAAACTTCAAGTCTCTGAAAAAGAAAATTGAAGATCTCAGAAGATGGAAAGATCTCCCAAGCTCATGGATTGTCGGGATTAATATAGTAAAAGTGGCCATCTTGCTGAAAACAATCTACATATTCAATGCAATCCCCATCAATATTCCAATTCAATTCTTCACAGACTTAGAAAGAGCAATTTGCAAATTCATCTGCAATAACAAAAAACCCAGGATAGTGAAAACTATTCTCAATAATAAAAGAACCTCTGGTGGAATCACCATCCCAGACCTTAAGCTGTACTACAAAGCAATTGTGATTAAAAACTGCATGGTATTGGTAAAGTGACAGGCAGGAAGATCAATGGAATAGAATTGAAGACCCAGATATGTACCCACACACCTATGGTCACTTGATCTTTGACAAAGGAGCTAAAACCATCCAGTGGAAAAAAGACAGCATTTTCAACAAATGGTGCTGGTTCAACTGGCAGGCAGCATGTTGAAGAATACAAATGGATCCATTCTTATCTCCCTGTACAAAGCTGAAGTCCAAGTGGATCAAGGACCTCAACATAAAACGAGATACACTGAAACTAATAGAAAAGAATCTGGGGAGTAGTCTCATTCACATGGGCACAGGGGAAAATTTTCTGGACAGAAAACCAATAGCTTATGCTCTAAGATCAAAAATTGACAAATAGGACCTCATAAAGTTACAAAGCTTCTGTAAGGCAAAATACACTATCAACAGGACAAAACAGCAACCAACAAATTGGGAAAAGATCTTTACCAATCTTATATTTGATAGAGAGCTAATATCCAATATATACAAAGAACCCAAGAAGTTAGACTCCTGAGAGCCAAATAACCCTATTTAAAAAGTTCGGAATACACAAAGTACAACCCACAAACCTCAAGAAACTCAAGAAAAAGGAAGATATTTCATTCCTTCTTAAAAGGGGGAACAAAATACCCATGCAAGGAGTTGCAGAGACTAACTATGGAGCAGAGACTGAAGGAAGGGCACTCCAGCCTGATATAGCTGTCTTCTGAGAGGCTCTGACAGTACCTGACTAATACAGAGGTAGAGGCTCACAGCCATCCATTGAACTGAGTACAGGGTCCCCAATGAAGGAGTTAGAGAAAGAACCAATGGAGTTGAAGGGTTTGCAGCCTCTTGGGATGAACAACAATATGGAATGACCAGGGACTCAATCACCAGCCAAGGACTATTCATGGTGGGACTGATTGTTCTGGCAACATGTGTATAGTAGAGGACTGCAAAGTTGGTCATCAATGGGAGGAGAGGCCCTTGGCCCTGTGAAGGTTCTGTACCCCAGTGTAGGGGAATGACAGGGCTGATAAGTGGGAGAGGGTGGGGTGTCAGGCATGGCGAGGGCGGAGGCAACAGGGGTTTGTTCTTGTTGTTTTTGTTTGTTCATTAAAAAGAAAAAAATTAATTAATTAATTAAAAAAATCAGGTAAGAGCTAAGCAAAGTATTCTCAACTGACAAATACTGAATGGCTGAGAAGCACCTAAAGAAATGTTCAACATCCTTAGTCATCATGGAAATGCAAATTAAAATAACCCTGAGATTCAACCTCACACCAGTCAGAATGGCTAAGATCAAAAACTCAGGAGACAGCAGATGCGGAGAGGTTGTGGAGAAAGAGGAAGACTCCTTCATTGCTGGTGGGATTGCAAGCTGGTACAACCACTCTGGAAATCAGTTTGGCGGTTCCCCAGAAAATTGGACATAGTACTACCAGAGGTTCCAACTATACCACACCTGGTCATATATCCAGAAGATGCTCCAATATGGTTTTTTTTTTCACTTTAAAGCTAGTCATTTATTTAATTTTTATTAACATCTCTATTTTTTTCTGTGTGTGAGTAGGGTAACATATCCATACCTGGCACCCCCAGAAGAAGATATCAGATCCCCAGGACTGGGAGTTTCAGGTGCTTGTATGTTGCTGTATGGGTGGTGAGAACTGGTTCCCTGTCCTCTGCAGAAGGAGCCCTTAACCACTGAAATCTCTCCATCCCCTGAAGTATGTTTTGCATTGTGTGTAACCACTGCATGTGATCTTCAGCCACCATAGCTTCTTAGCTGCAATATGATGCATTTCTTCCTTGCGAGTTATAGGCAGCATCTTGCAGAAATCAGAGCTGAGGTCCAGGGATCAGTCTCTTCCCAGGGCTGTCTTCTCAAACCATCTGGGTACCAGGAGGCACAAGGCTAGGTTTCTCTAGTAGCTCCCAACTGGCAACAGGTGTGATATCCCTGTAACTGGGCCAAACAGATGTTTAAGCAGTTGTTTAAATCAGGTGACAGTTCACATAGTCTGTCATGAAGGGGAGTCAAGGCAGGAACATGCTCCACTATGTTCATAGCAGTCTTGTTTATAATAGTCAGAAACTGGGAAAAACCCAGTTGTCCCTCAACAGAGGAATGGATACAGAAAATGTGCTGCATTTACACAATGAAGTACTACTCAGCTATTAAAAACAATGAATTTATGAAATTCTTAGGGAAATGGATGGATCTGGAAAATATCATCCTGAGTAAGGTAACCCAGTCATAAAAGAGCACACTTGGTATGCACTCTCTGATAAGTGGTTATTAGCCCAGAAGATCAGAATATACAAAGTACAATCCACAAACCACAAGAAACTGAAGAAGAAGGAAGACCAAAATGTGGACACTTCATTCCTTCTTAAAAGGGGGAACAAAATACCCGTGGAAGGAGTTGCAGAGACTAACTATGGAGCATAGCCTGAAGGAAGGACAATCCAGACACTGTTCCACCTGGGAATCCTTCCCATATTCAATCATCAAATCTAGACACTATTGTGGATGCCAGCAAGTGCTGACTGACTGGAGCCTGATATAGCTGTCTCCTGAGATGCTCTGACAGTACCCAACTAATACAGAAGTAGAGGCTCACAGCCATCCATTGGACTGAATACAGGATCCCCAATGAAGGATCTAGAGAAAGGACCCAAGACCTTTTGTTAGGACGAACAAAAATATGAACTTACTAGTACCCTCAGAGTTCCCAGAGACTAAACCAACAACCAAAGAGTATACATGGTGGGACTAAAGGCTCCAGCAGCATATGTAGCAGAAGATGGCCAAGTTAGTCATCAATGGGAGGAGAGGCTCTTAGACCTGTGAATGTTCTATGCCTCAGTGTAGGGGAATGCCAGGGCCACGGAGCAGGAGAAGGTAGGTTGGTGAGCAGGGGGAGGGGATAGGGAACACAGGTTTTTTGTTTGTTGGTTTGTTTGTTTTTGTTTTATATTTATATTTTATTTTTTTGGAGGGGAAACTGGGAAAGGAGATATCATATGACATGTAAATAAAGAAAATATCTAACAAAAACAAAAAAAATTGGTGGTTATTTCAGAGGTTCCCACCCATAGATAAGGAACTGCAGAAAACTAATCAATGTAAAGATCAGGAGACTAAGTCTTACCAATTATGAGCATCTAATTGATTATATAATACAAAATAGGATACCCTGATATTGTGTACATACAATCAACATGAAATGGACCCAACAGGTTGTATGTATATATTTTTGCAATTGCTTATAACTATAATTCTGAAACAATTTAGAAAAGGAGCTATAAGCTTAGAATTTTTCAAAGTCCACTTTAACAATGGTTCTTAAACATTTTAACTTCTTTTCTAGCCTACTGACCAAAGATAGAGGGGAAAGATAGCTATTAGGACAAGGGGGATGTGGACCTCTTTAGAAGTAATTCTTAGGGGTGATTTCAATCTTCATTATCAGGAGTCCAGTCCACAACATCAAACGTGAAACAGTAACAGTGGCTCAATCCCAGAGGAAATGTAAAGGTCTGAAGAATTGGCAAGAGTCCATGAAAGCTGCCAGAAACAGCTGGGATACCATGAGAAGATATTTGGTATATTTTCTCTGCAAAGTGACAAGTGAAGATCAGTGAAGAACAGCAAAGTTTTGCAAGGGGAACAAATGTATGAACATTTTTCACTATCATCTGCGTTCTACTTTTATTCTTTACAAACATCACTCACCCTCTTATGTGTCAGCCTCAGCAAAACGTCCTTTCATAAGACAGTTTTAGCAAAACATCCTCTCCTCAGACAGCTTCCAGAAATAAAACATCTCATGACACAGCTATGTCTTCAAAGAAAATAGAAATAGCCCCTTCAAATGGCCATCAATTTGAGAGGTAACAAGGGGGTAGCAATAGCTTGAGAGAGGGAAATGATATAGCTATATTTCAATATAAAATATTAAAAACCAGAAAGATACCCAAGATTTTCATGAAGATAGTAGAACAGAGACAGCCAGCATTATCCTAAATCTCAAGGAAAAGAAGACGCCTAATCCATGACTCCATGCCAAACAATAAAAGTGAGCAAATAGAAATCCAGAAATATTGAATGTTAGATTTGAGAAGGAAACAAGAGACTCCGACTTGAAGCTTTTGACAGAGAGATCAGGAACTTTGGATGGCGGTCTTATGTGGGATCAGAGTCACAGATGAATAGGAATGACCGGATTTCCAAAAGCTAAGTCTCTTTTTCTCAGACTGAGATAAACAACAGAATCTGAGAGAGCTCGATCTGTAAACTGCTTTGGCAGGGAAAGCAAACATTTCACCACCATTTCATCTCCAGATCTCAGGTACTTTCCATTGGCAAAAGAATGATGAGGAGATAATCTCAAATTCACTAAAAGTAAATTAATGGGTTAGAGTTTCCTAAACAAAAATGTACTTGGGCTAGAACTGTGAGTGAACACCAGAGTGGTTACATCCCCACCACTGCACCATTTACTTGTGGTTAAGTGTGATCACTGGCCTCACGGGGTCAGTATAGAGAGGAAAACTCTATGCTGAGGACAGGGAAACTTCTATTCAAAATTGGTATTTATGCCAGAATTGACTCTAACAGAGTATGCATTGTGGTATAAGTGTTTAAATACTGAGAGAAGAGCAGACTACTTCCCATCTGCAGAGGCATCTGCAAAAGAAAACTCAGGGAGTGTTGTACTCATCACAAAAAAAAAAAAGAAAGAAAGAAATGGTGATGGTACATTGTATTTTTCACTTTATATCGTATTTTTTAGTTTGAATTCTAATGTTAGTTATTTTGTTTTTATATTTTATTATGACTTCCTAGAGTTTCTCCACCAATGTTGTCCAATATTCTCATTTTTCTACTATATTTAGATCCCTACATTCACCCTTTATTTCCCATTCTAACCTTCTTTCCCAAAGTTCTCCAATTTTCACTTTTGATATGCTGGGAGGCTTCTAGACAGGGTTTCTCTGTGTAGCCTTAGCTGTCCAAGAACTCCATCTGTAGATCAGGTTGGTCTCAGATACATGGAAAAGTTCCTTCCTATGTTCCCTGCATCTGCATCTGCATCTGTGTCTGCCTTTGCTCCCATGTGCTGAGATTTAAAGGCTTCTGTCACCACTGCCCAGAACAATTTTACATCTTTAATGTCAATACTCTTTGCATTAAAAATCTTTAAGATTTAACCTAACACTACTCTAACTTCTCTTCCTCTAATCTTTGTAGATAAGTTATTGAAGTGTGCAAATGCCATATTTTAATATCAGGTTTGTTGGCAAATCATTGATTTTCCTGTTTTTCATTTTGTTTGTTTGTTTTACTTCTGCCACACTTTCTCCCTCTAAAGAATGGTTGGGATTATAATAACAAGAAAGGAATACCCATGAAAAAGTGTGACATGCACAAAGTGTTCTAGATATAATTAAATAAATCAAACAAATTGATTGGGGCATATCAATAGACAAGATCAAGCAGAAATAATGATAGCAATGACAAGACAATGGTGGAGAAATATCTTGGACATCAATTATGAAATAAACATAACCATAATTCTCAGCAACTCTAGGATGAAATAAACAGATCCAAACTCAATGTCATGGAGTAAATGTAGGATCTATGATTAAAATCTAAAGGCATACACATAAACTTAATAACCATTATAGCAGAAAATTCTGAAAATATGGATAAATTTATTGATATGAATTACTAGTAGTCTAGAACCACAGATAGATAGATAGATAGATAGATAGATAGATAGATAGATAGAATTTATTCATAATAAACCAGAGCCAGGGTGTGAAAAATACATAAAAAGAAATAATAATAAAAAATGTTAAAATCCAACTTATTTACAAAGGCAAACATTTGAGAAGTTTATGAGTGCTTCGGAGTACTCAGAAGCAACCTGGGAAATCAACATCAAAAATAGCCTTCAGTACAAATGATTTCAGTATAAAAGACATGGGCTGAGTTTTAAAATTCCAGCTACTTATTCTCTCAATGAAATATACCCACAGGCAAAGACACTCGCAAAAATTGTTTAAACATAAGAATCAATTTGTTAAACAAAAGCCAAAAACAGTTTGGTACAGCTATATTGGCCATTAATAATGCAGACTTCAAACCAATTTACTGATAAAAGATAAGGTAGGCTACACATAGTAAGAGGAATAGTTCAATCAAGAAGAAATAACAAATTTACATCTTAATGCATTGGAGAAAAAGTTTTCAATTTCATTAAATAAATAGTAAGGTAGCACACCTATTGCATTCTATGAAGTATGTATTTCTATGATTTCTTTGATGAACATAGACTCAATTCACTGTAAAAATACATGAAAACTAAATTCAAAACTAAATTAAAATCCTATACCATGACTAAGTTGCTTTCACCCTAGTATTGCAAGGATGACTCAAGATATAAACATAATATAAAATAAAAATGGGCTTAAAAAGAAATTGCCTGATTTTCGTAGTCCATACATAAAAAGTTTAAAGTTAAACAAACTTTTCTGTTAATAGCTCTGGAGAAATTATGAATACAAGGAATAGATCTCAACATAATTAAGTTTATATAAAAAATTATACAAAAGGTGAAAAACTGAAGGTCTGTGTTATGAAGTAAAAAAATGTTATAAAGGTTCACTCTCTTCAATTGTTTTCAATATGGTGTTATTAATTGGCAGGAATATGGCAAAAGGAATGAAATGCCAACTGGAAAGGAAGACATCAAACTCTCACTGTCTGCATCTAACACACACCCATATTTAAAACTCCCCAAAACAGATAAATCCTACCTGCAATACACCTTGATATAGAACAATATAGAAAACTAATAGCTTTTCCATATGTGATAACAAAGTTACTGAGAAAGAAAAGTCAGGGGGAAAATACCCATTCATAATAGACTCAAATTACAAAGGAATTCATAGAAATAAGTTTGATCAAATAGATAAAACTCATCTTCCATACACACTTTAAGACAATACAAGTAGTCATTGATGACATCATTGTATAACAGCATCACTTTTTATACTTACGTCTTGTGACATTAATGTGAAAGTGGCAATATCAAAAATAATCTGTACTTTACATACAATTCTGATACACATTTTGATGACATCTTTCACCAGACAAAAAAATTAAATTAAGTTTAAAATTATAGCCAGGCAGTGGTGGCGAACGTCTTTAATCCCAGCACTTGGGAGGCAGAGGCAGGCAGATTTCAGAGTTTGAGGCTAGCCTGGTCTACAGAGTGAGTTCCAGAGTAGCCAGGGCTACACAGGGAAACCATGTCTCAAAAAACCAAAAAAAAAAAAAAAAAAAAAAAAAAAAAAAAAAAAA
>JADRCC010162280.1:0-10946 GCA_019843855.1 Hylomyscus alleni
TTCCCACCATTAGCATCCCATGGACCATGCTTCTTTTTCTAAGCTTGAGATTCAAAGGCCTTTCCACTTCCAGGTTAGCGTGCCCATCGGATTCTGTACTGTTCATGTCTTGCTTAATTATCCATGTTGATAAGACTTCATAACTAAAGATTCTAGAAGATACAATGTCACAGGAAACTTCTGTTCTTCTGCCTCTTACAATCTTTCTACTCCCTCTTCCAAAATGAACTCTGTGATCCTATGTTGTCTAGATTCAACTGTTAAACATCTTCTGGTGTCCTTTTTCAAGTACCCTATATAAAATTTTGGACAGGCATCAAATAAATTCTAATGTTATCAAATAATTCTATATGCCATTCAAATTGAGAAATATTACACTGGGTAAGTGATGGAGCTGTGCTATTTACTTATCTTTGTTCACCAACATGTCATGTCTGTGTGTTATACCAATTCTTCATCAATATTCATAGCAGACCAATTCTGTATAATTTTAATGCCACAACTTCATACTACACATTATGTATATATAATATAAAACTATAACTCAAAATAAAATCTATTTCTCTAAGATATTTTAACTACCACAATTTTTCAAATTAAATTAAAATTGTACATCTTTTTAAAAGACCCAAAATCAAATATAGTAGAAAAACCAAGAATAACTCTTAAATCTCTTTTCCATAATAATGATGTAATTGTAAAGTCTCTAAATATATATGTATACATATACATATATATTCTAACAAAAATCCCTAAATTATAGAAGTTCTCATTTGATGAATTATCACCTTTAAAATATAGGTGTATACACATATATTTGTATGCATATTTATTGGGTATCATTTTAGATAAACATAAAACAATGTTTGATTGAGGCTCCATAAAACAAATTTGGTGTTATTTGTCTTTCATCCTTCATTTTCCTTTTGTATTGAAGTCTTAATTCCACATGGGTGAAGAATATGACTCTACCTTCATTCTTCTGCTTGTGGACATCAGTCTTTATAGAAGCACTGTTTATTCTATGCCTTTTGATTGGTTCTATACCAGTAGTTATGAGTAGTCACATGTGGGTCTTCTATCCTAGCCATTGGTCTAAAGGTCTGTTTTGTGCAACACCTTACTGGTTTTTTAACTCTACCTCTACAATTTATCTTGAATTCTAGAGTTGCAATCCCCCCCCCCAATATTGTTGTTTTTGTTCAGGATTACTTTGGCTCTAGTGTGTCTTTTCTGATCCATGTGATTTTAATTTTTTTCTATTTCCATGAAGACTCCTGTAAGTGTTTTAACTGTTCTATCATTGATTGTTTTTGGCAGAATGCTCATTTTTGCAATATTGATTCTTCCAGTCCATGAACATGGGGTGTCTTTCCATTTTCTAGTGTATTTCTTGATATTTCTTCAGAGATTTGATATTTCCTTTGTAGATGGTTTCTCCTCCTAACCAGCTTTATTCCAAGATAGTTTATTGGGTTTTACTGCTATTGTGAATGGCAGTGTGTCCCTTATCTCTTTCTCAATGTATTTTCTTTTAACCTGTAGAAAGGATACAGGAAGGAATCCTGCCTCATACAGAAAAGCTAACCAACTACTCATAACCTACTCAAACTGCTACTTTGCTCTATCACTGTAATTGTGCAATGCCTTCTAACTCTTATCCTTGTAACCACAGACAAATGTAGCTACTACACTTCTTTACAGCAAATGGAAACCACCACAGAGAGCCACAACCGTATCTAATGCAGGCTTCAATGGGTGAGGGGGTAATGGCCTTTCTGGATACATCTGTATCACATCTCCTGAATCTCTGGGATGTGGAGAGAACATTACAGAAGAGAGAGCAGAAAAAGTGTTAGATCCAAATGCCAAGGTACTCCTATAAGCCACTCTCTCCTAGACATGGTTGCATGAAGAATACCAGAATGATGACGATATCAATCAGTATGCCAATGTACAAAGGGGAAATTTTTATAGAGTCCCACTCATAGATGAATAACTATAGGGAACTACTTATTTCTGGAAGAAGAATTAGCCTCTCTCATGGAAAATCTCCTTTATTTGTTGTCCATAGAAGACTGGTCAAGCCAGAGAACATGTACAAAGAAAACAAAATCAGACTCAGGAATGATGTGTTTGTATATATTTGTACACACACACACACACACATACACACACACACACATATGACAATAATAATTAAAAACAAAGAGGGTAACAACTTGAGAATGCAAGGGGTTGGAGGGACTGGAGAAAATGGAGGGAAAGTGATGTGTTTCTACTTCAATTCAAAATATATTTTCAAAAAATAAAACCCATTACTATGTATTTATAATATGCTGAATTATTATCACCTACTGAATTATAGGAAGCACCATTCTCAGTTTTATTGTTAGTTTTGTGTTTACTTAAATCAAAAGTAATTTGAAATAACGAATACATACATTATCGCTGAAATAATGCAAATATCATAAAGTCTAAAGTTTCCTACCAATATGCCTCTGATCATGAAACACAAACATGCATATTTCTCTACAGAAAATGTTCTACAGATTTGTGTTATACATATATTTCACAGGTTGGATTTTTCATAGGTACTGTTATGTCTGTGTTATACTCACTGTCATTCATTCTACTAAAAATCATGATCATTGGAAATCCATCCATGCTAATATGTAAGGATCCTCATAGGACTTCTTGATTTGTTCATTGTAATCCATAAAACAGGGAACACTTGCTCAAGCAATCAGTTTTTATAGTGGAATATCCATGAAAACAAGAGTAAGCTGAACATCTTTCTTGTAAGTATTGGACTGTCTATAAGAATTAGGAGTTGTTAGTGGTGAGATGTTCATTCATTTTGGCAAATCATCGTTAGATATTTTTGTCATTAACCTTTGCTTTTAGAACTGGAGAGACAGTTCAATGGTACAGTGTATGCCTGGTAATGTTCAAGGCCATGAGTTCTACAACTAAAGGGAAAAAAATCAGGCAATTTTATTTAATTAGTGAAGACATATGTATCTCACTTTTTTAGTTTATAAGTGCTTTATCTTTCCTTATTTCTGAATACTTTATACTTTCTATTTATACATTAGCTTTTAAAATTTATTTTAAAATCATTTTCATCTATTGTATGTACAAGAAATTGATTTATTTTTAATATAAATTGAATGAAAATAGTCTACTCTAAATGTAACACTGTTCTTTACTGTTCCAAGATATCATATTATTGCAAGCCTGTGTATAAAATTTTAGTTATAGATTATAATTTTGATAATACTGGATAGTAATCATGTTTATGATAATGGTGCATATCTTTGAAAACAAATATTTTTATAATATTTTGACTGATCGAATATTTCTCATTTGATGATTTTTTTAGGGGAATTGTCTTGTATTCTCTTATACACAAGTTCAACATCAGATCATCAAGTTTAATTTGGATTCTGTACCTCAACAACAATTACCCTTCTGGAACTATTAAAAACCTCTTGTATGAGCAGGGCAGACAAAACTTTTATTAATCCATGTCTTTATTTTACACTCATGAGTCCATTTATGTTACTTAAGAAATTACTTTGTTCCTTCTTGAAAGGATTGCTCCTTTTGTTGCTATGATGGAGCAATGACTTCCATTGTAATTACTCCCTCTGGAATACACTTTGTGATTGTGGAGCTAAGATAGTTAAGATGCCAACACACACACACACACACACACACACACATACACACATACACATATAAAGTCAGAGTAGCTTTTAAGTTAGTTAAATGCTTTTGTTATTTTGTGTAATTGTCTATTTACCTCTGCTTATGAAAAGGCTCATATTTTAGAAGCATATTAATTAAATGGACACAGTTTAATCCAACATTACCAGAGAGAAGAAATTATATATATATATATATATATATATATATATATATATATATATATATGTGATATCATCACACAATAATTTGTTACTGTTGTCAGTCTTGCACTCCAAACAAACCCATAGTAACCAACAGGATGCAAGCTAATATTCACACACTACTGTCCTGCTACATAAACATATTTCCTAAAAATATCAACAATTTTTATCCTGCATTCCTTTCTCCATTTTTCTCATCTGCTGTCTTAGTTTAGTGTTTTCTCTAAAAGTCTCAAAAACAAATAAAAATTAAAGTTTTTAGTAGCAATTAGTATTTCTTCTTAAGGACAATTAAATACTTGTAAAACTGAAGAAAAATTCCTTCTCCAAACTAAGAGAATTATCTTTCTTTAAATAAATTTAAAACCTTTAGGTATATAGATAAATTATATTTTGTTCATTTCTAACAGGACAAACTGGTATCAGATATATGCTTACTAAGATACCAGCAGCCTCTTCAAAATAATCACATTGTTGTAGCATTACAAATATTATCTATCGCAAATGTAGATATGATTACAAATATCACACTTATGATATGGCAGATGTTAATGCTTTAGAACTGTTAATGATTATAGCATTTATGTATTAAGGACAAACTAATTCATCAAGAACGGTGGAAGTGTAACAGAGACATGAACATGTCAAGAAAACCTGAATCCTGTGGTTGGATATTTTACTTTAACACCACGTCAGGAAATAAGTTTATTCATTGTTATCACCACAGCCTATAAAATTTCAACTATGCTTTACAATATCTTTATTGGCATTTAAATTACATTGTACTTTTCTAGACAATATGAGTTGGGATATTTCTATATCAACTGGATCTCCCACTGTAGCTCTTCCTCTGTCCTACATTTTAAATGCACACTGGAGAAAGCATTATAATATTAAAACATGTAAGAGACATGAATTATGTCTCAGTTTCATGGCACAGTAGTGATATAGAAAAAAATGTTCAAATCTTTTAAAGTTCAATTTTTATTTTATTCTATATTTAATTTTACATACAGTAGTAGCAAGTAAATTTTATATTTTGTCAAAAGCAGAAGAAATTTAAAAGTCAGACTAGCTTTTAAGTTAGTTATTTTGTGTGGTTGTCTATTTAGCTCTGCTTATAGAAGTGCTCATATTTTAGAAGCTAATTAATTAAATGGACACAGCTTAATCCATCATTACAAGAAAGAAGAAATGAAAAACATAACTTGACAGTGATCTAATATGTGAAGCATAATACATCTTGGTGTTTGGGAACATGATTTGTTTGAGCACCACCCTATCTTGCTTGTAACATTGAAGATTTTATTTCATTTTTGCATGCCATAAAGATTCAAGGCAGGGACAATTTCTTCAGAATGGTTTTGTAACACTTCACTCTTCCAGCTGACACAGCATTGCGAATTGAAAATATTTCCTTCTCAAGGATTTGTGTTTCTTCTGTATAAATCTGTTACCTTTTTTTTGTAAAAGTGGAAACTAGTGAAAATTCTAACCTTGGATCCATCTATATATACTTTCTTTTAACTGGATAAAATTGTTTCTTCCACGAATATTTTTCCATCTTTATTGTAATTTATACAATATTTATTACATCTATAATGTAATCTCAGCCATCTTTTTAACTATAGTACATTGTGTGGTTATCCTACAATTATTATAAAAATAATGCAAATTCCCTTATAACCTGTTTAAAGTTTTATTAAATTTTAAATTCTCAGTATAGGATAAAATGTGTTGTTTTGTTGAATTAACCAAATTAACTGTACATTTACCACTTAGACATTAAATACTTTAACAGATTATTAGACATATTGAAATGAGGATTGCAGAGTTAATTATAAAAATATAAGACTACATTGGTAATCAACTTACAATCCTACTTAATATCAGCTTCCTTTCTAAGCATGAAAATTGCATGTACAGCATAAAACTCACTGAAGATGAATTAAGACAAAAATGATCATATTAAATATATATATGTATATATATATATACATATATATATATATACACATATATATATATCAAGGGGGTAGGAAAATATCTTTTCATGCAAATCCCTTGCACTCTCTGGATATCTGTGTATGCTTATAATCCCAGAATATCTCTCCAAACCCTTCTATATACCTCTTTTTCTCTCTTTCAATTCATCTCCTTCACCACGCCAATAATTGTTACCTAATTACCCAGTTACAATCTGCTCAGTCTGTATGTTCACAGGGCTGACTGGTATTGGATAACCAGTTCTCATGTTCTCTTGGGAAGACTCTTTTCTGATCTCGGTAATCCTTCATTCCCTGTACTCTTTGTGTCATGTTGAGCTATTATAGACTTTCCTTTGTCCTCTTTATTAAGTCTATTTTTGCCATCCTTGCTTGGTATTTAAATAGTATATTATTGTGGAAAAATGAAGGAGCCTTCATTTAGTTATCTACTTTTCTTGTGTCTGCATGTGTGCATGTGATAAAAATGTTGTTGCCACTAAAGAATTGTCCCTTAGGGGATCACAGCTTGCAGAAAGGGACAGCATGGGACAGGGACTAAAAAGCAAGGACTATGAAACCCACCCACCAGTCTTGGCCAAACATATGCTCTGTCATTTTCAGAAGAATGAACACTGGTAAGTTATATGACAACTTCAGGGCCTTCAGGACCTAATCAGTGTGAATCACTAGATCCATGCTTTAAAAAATTCTAGGTGTATTAAAACAGCTGGTAAAATCCTGTAGGCTGAACAGAAAGTCCAGAGCAGTCAAATTGCCTGACTACTAATGTATTTGCTTGGGAATGTTGGAAGGTCGAGTTCCTACGGTATGCTCTTAACAATAACACTTTTGATATAAACCATGACCACTCACTTAGAAATACAGAGCCAGACACGTCTACCTGTCTCACTTCAAGAATTTGGCTGGTTGCCTTGAGAGAAACATGTACAATCTGTGCTAAAAACTTCCTGGCATTTCAGTTTCAGCACTCTCAGATATTTTTTTTCTACTCATTGATTGCTTCTTTGATAAATATTCTCCTCCCTCAGTATTATTTCTCTTTACATATCTGAATCCTACTCATACAACTTAGGTTCCAGTTAGAACACTATACCGTTGATTAATTTATTCCTTTCTGAATTATCACTCCACTCTCTGGACACTATTTAGTTCTTTATCAATATCTTAATATTTACATCCTATGTGAACGTAAGTTCTTTCTGGCCATTTAACATGGCTTAGCAAGCTAACTTGATGACAATTGCTATAATGAAAATTGTCAAATAAATTAGAGCAAGCACTGTGGAAATATTAGGAGAGGGATTTGGTGGACTCAACAGGATTTACCAGATGATTAAATGTGGAGGGCTTAGAGGGGGAAGTTGCTGTTCATTTTCCATAATTCAAGCATGAGTATCTAGGTACAAAATGGTCTCACTGCGATATTTAATGAAAATGAAAATGACAGTCTTGATAACTAGAATATCAATAATTCAATTTTGGGTGCACTGATTGGAGCCCACAGTGTCCATTTAGGTTGATGAGTTTATCATTGACTCAGAAACTGAGTCTGACACAAGTTAAGTAGATGAGATTTCCACACAAAAGTATTAATAGAAGCTACCTATGAACGTTGTGTGTGACACTATTCCTGGGGAGATTGGAACAAATGTTGTTCATCCCAGCACAAACTTATGACAGACTGTAGTAACAATGACAACAAAGTCTAACTTGTTGAATCAATGACTATATTGGGGTTACTTATAGCAATGTGGGTTAATGTACTGGCACATAGACAGCTAAAGGATGGTTACATCACCCCAGGAAGGGCAAGAAGTTGACCCAGTGTGAGTAGCATCTCTTGGAAGCTGGAACCCTGGAGTGCTCTGAAAGACTGGAAGGTAGCTGGACAAGGAAGAGAGTCTCTTTTCTCGGCAGCTCTTTGCTGCTTCTATTACCATGGAAAGGAGCCTTGTGAACCTTTGAAGTTTCAGCCTTCTTACACATGTGAAGTCTGTGTCCCAAACCCCAGGAGCCTCCCTCCAGGATTTCCATATAACAATACACAGTATCAATCAGGAGGAGATCTTTAGAGATAAAGGAGGAAAGGTGTACTGAGTGTGTTAATAGGAAACCTCATAAAAAGGCTAGACTGTGGGAAGCAAGACCTAAAAAGGCACAAAAGCAAAGGACAATCTTTTATTGAGATCCAGAAATCAATGAGATTAAAAGAAAAATTAAAATAGAAACAAGAAAAGTTTTATAAGAAACCATTTTGTCTTTGGTTTTGTTTTTTAGGGGATGGTGGGAGTTCCTGTACATTTGCCTGTTCATTTTGGGGTTTTGTATTGTCTTATTTATTATCCTTTTTTGTTTGATTAATTAATTAATTTGTTTATTTATTTTAGCTGCTAAACTGTTTGGTCTCATTCATCACCTTTTTTCATGAATACTTCTTGCTTTGTAAATTCACAGCTGCTGAAATGAAACACAGAGTGGACTTTTTCAGAACTTGGCAGAGAGTCCAGCTGTGGGTCTTAGTTTGGCCAGTTGAAGATACCCACAGGACATCTGGCCAATAATGAAGGAGAATATTAATTGATTCAACATATTTCAGCTAGGCCTGCTGAACCTTTGCCATGACTATGAGCAAATTACACCCTAGATAGCTCAGTAACCTGGACCAAAGGAGAATCTTAGTGGGGAGAATTTTGTCCCTGCCTGCACTCAGAGCTTCCCACTACCAGCCACAGGACACAAATGTGTTTAAGTGCACACCGCTGTGAGTCACTGAGAAGCAAGGCTTCATGGGCAGAAGACAGTAGCAGAATCATCGGCCAGATGCTAGCAGGCCATATATCAGCTATCAATGCTTCGAAAGACAAATGAGGGAGAAGGGACGCAAAGGAGTGAGTCATTGCAAGGCTGCAAAAATGAAAACACTAATATTCTGAAGGCTAGATATTAGAGAAGCATGCATGGTCTCATACTCTATGCAGGTCAGAAACATGCACACTGTCAAGTGATGAAAAGAAAAATGTCCACATAAGTAGGTTGGCCAAGCAAGCCTTTGACAAGATTGCTTATACAATGTTGTACTGGCACAATAGTTTTTACTTTGGGAAATTATCATAAAATATATGTTTCTCTTCAGCAAAAGGGAAGACAGACCTATAAAGATCTTTGCCTTTGAAATAGTAAATTTAAAAATTTGAAATAGCATATAATTAGTGAAACAAGATGGCTTCCACAAATACTAACGAGAACAGTTAAATATTTCCAATTTAGTAAATTGGTCTATATGGAAATTAGTGTGTTTTTAAATAAAGAAAACATATTAAAGGGCATGCATGATCATTTATTTTGACATTTTATAATTTAGTCTAATTATTTATGGAACTGTAGCCCATTAAGCTGGCCTTTGGTATAGTTTGTGAAAATAATGACATTTTAGTCAAAGAAGCACGTACTTTCACTTTCTGTATTACATTCAGGCAAGATATTTAGCAGAGTAATTAATTAAAAACTAAAATGTCAAGCCTTACACCGAGTCCTGTGCATTAGCCACAGATACAGATAAACTGGAATCCGGAGAACTAAGAATTGGTACTTCACTAAATCCACACATTTCCAGAGACAAATCTGTGAAATTAATTCTTGGAGCCATCTAGGAGCTGCAAATTATAGCTAATTATTAGCCCGAGACATCGGCAGCACCTTCATTCTTACTGACGTGCCTTGCTCTTCCTTTTTGCCAGTTTATTTAAAGTCTGTATAATCTCCATCTCTGATCATTGTTGATTACAATTTTCCTGGAAAGCGCTGGGGTGATGGTATAGATGCTTAACTCTATTTCTGTTCATTCTTACATTAATAGCATGCTTTGTGGATAATTATCTTAAAAACAAGTAATCATGTAATTTTTTTCTTGGAAACATGCTGGCTTTATTTGATGTGTGAGTCACTATGTACGAAATAATTCCTACTCTTTGTCAAAACCGCAAACATATTTTGTTCGCTCCAAATTATGAGGACCACATACAAGTGCAACCCAGCAACATATCTTCCAATTTAGTTTTCTAAGTAAACAAAGCCTCCAGCAGTCTCCTGTTAATGAGGGATGAGTCTGGGTCTTCCCTGATAAATCAAAGAGCTGTGCTTATTAAACAAAGATGATGTTATTGATTCAAAGGCCATGCACTTTACAGACTTTTTCTAATTGTTCTTTGGATCCATCTACATGGCACAGTTAATTTCCCATTTTAGCCATATGCATCTTGTAAAATACCCAGCCGAGCTTAGGGCTTCATTCCAGGCAAACCATGATACAACTCACTAACCAACTGAACTGTGTCCCCTGTGACCCTGATATTATTAATGGCAACTTGGGCTAACTGCCTGCTGAGAACATTAATCCTAGTGTCCACATCAAGGAGGATTTCTGTTTGAGTTAATATAAATTATAGATGCACAACAGATAGGACAGACCAGCAACATAAATATCCAGAAGAAAACTTTGTCAAGGTAAAGAGAAACATCTTTTGTCCTTTTGCATAAGTGTGATATTCACACCTTTTAAATGAAAATCATGGTGTTGATCAGCAGTGGGAACAGAGATCCAAGAGACGTTCATTATAAGGGTTGTTGCCCTCCTTTGCAGAAGCTGCAGCATTCACTAATGGAAGAGAACCTTGCAATGACATTTTGTCCTTTTGCCTTGCAGAAATCATATTTCTGAGTTAATAGATTTTTGTTAGAATAAACAGCAGGGAAACTTCTTTAGTTTATAACTTTTTCTTTTACAAAGACTATCTCCTGCCATTTCATAGTTGCTCAAGATACCCCTGAAATAATGCAAATTTCCACTGTTGAATATAGCATACATGATAAGACAAATAACATTGTTTTTTTTATTGTGCATCTCAAAACCTCTGTGTCCATACTGATATCTTTTACCTACTACTTACTTCTGAAATATTGTGAATAGTGATTATATAAATAAGTAATCAAACTTAAAATAAATTAGTTAAAGACAACACAAAAA